>KK117745.1:497330-526264 GCA_000611955.2 Stegodyphus mimosarum
TATATATATAAATATATATATATATATATATAACTGAGCTAAATATATATAGCTAATAAATAAAGCTCTCTCTCTAAATATATATACCCACTCTGATACTCAGCTTAGATTTTTTGTTCTTATACGTTGGTAAATTGCACATTTTTGCTTTAAAAATCATTGAATTATGTTGTTCTTATCTTCCGGTTAATATTTTTATGCCTGCAGTAGGTCTGCATGCAATATTTGTAGAATTATTGACAATTTAAAAGTTAAATGCGACTAAGCCTAATTACTTTTAGCATAGCAGCCATATTTGTTTACATTTCATACTTACCAGAATAGTGGATTTGTTGCCTGTCTAGACAACCTAAACTTCGCAACAACAAATATAACGCCTTCTTTTATTATTACGAATTAAATCATGCTTAATACATTATGAATTCATTCGAGGAAATAAGTGTTTAAGATTTACTTCGTAATTTTTAATATAGTTATTTTGAGTTTTTATGTATTTTTGCCTTGTCGCGAAGTGAGAACTGAAATAATTGTATTTTAAATACTGAATCGTCTGTGAAAAACTGTTCCTTTTTTTTTTTTGTTGTTTGTTTGTTTAATTTCTTATACATCGTTTTAGATTTATTATAGTATTGGAATAGAACATGTGGCAACGATTAAATAATTCTTCATATGATATACATAATTTTTGTGCATTCTGAGTTATAACGCGAATGAGATGTAACGCTGTTAAGTGACCCTATTGTCAGAGTGTAGCTATGGCTAAAGAGTGCACTTATTCTATTGTGGTTGATGCACTATCCGCGAAGTAGATACTAAAGTTAGTAAAGGTAGATAGTTTAGGTTAGTAAAGATAGATAAGTTTTAAATGCGTATAATTTAATATTCCGTACAAGTAAATCTTGTTGTGCACACATCAGAGTTTTTTACGTATTATGCGAAAATATGCACAATGAGTTAAATCGCTGCTATCCATTCCCCGTGTTTTATTAATTCCCCATGTAGATAATTTTATAAACTTCATATTATTAAAATGAATGGTTGAAATGCTTTCATTTATCATCCATAGGCATTTCTGCTCCACAAAAAGAAAAAAAAATAACGTAGCCTTTGCTAATCGAAACAAGTATGTATTGAATTTTTCATGTTTCATTAAATAGTTTAGGAAGATTCTTAATCCTCTGTGATGTTTCCTCGCTAACAAATTCATAATTCATAGTTTAAAAAATAAAAATAAATAAATATAAAAAAGCACGTGACTCACAAGCTAATTGATGATTCCCGTGAGTTAATTTTTGCATAATGGAATCTGAAAATCTTTAAGAGAGGAGTTTAATTTGCCTTTGCAAGAAAACTGTGAAAAACCATAAACTTTCCCATTTCTCTAGCACTGAAACAACATAAAATTCTCTTGAGGGTCTGTTTTAACGCTCATCTTAAACTGCAGGCGTAGAAAAAAAGAGGTTTACGATGTCGACATCGGCAGTAACATATTGTTCGAAAACTCTATAAAATGTTCACCAGTTGTCGTACTCACTTGCTGCTATTGGTTGAAATTTGATGAGGGAGCACAAAAAGGTTTTTGATGAAGTTAGTTTCATTTTGAACATGCACGTCTCCATAAAATGACACTTTTCATAAAAATAGTCATAAAAATGTATCTATGTGAATGAAAAGCATTAGGGAATTCAAAGTTTTCTGCGTTTCTTTGGATGAAAAAACTGTAGATATCAGATAAGGCTGCAGTTTATAGAAGCGCATAAAAATACAGAATAATAAAAAATAAGATAATTCCAAGGTCATAAGGAGTGTTTGGGAAAGAAAATTCCTTCTTATATTAAATCTTGCTACTATGAATATTTTATTTTGTTGCTCATTTTACAGAGAGCTTTTTTAATAATTAAACTGACTAGACAGTTTTCCCTATATTAGTCTATATTAATTAGATAGAACGATAAGCTATGTTGTGGATGTAAACCTTTCTTTTGTACTTAAACATCATAAAATTATGAAGGACTGCAAAGCCGTTTACATTCTTAAAACAGCTCCTGTGTTGGAGCAATAAATAAACAAAGTAAATAAATAACTCCCGAAATTCTGCAAATAACATAGCGACGCTTTGGAAACGATATTCAGAAATGCAATCATGCAATTTTGCGCATTTATATCCTTTGAATAGTTCATCTAAATTATTCTTTAAAGGAGAACTTAAAATGTCATTCTTAGTACTATCCTTAAATAGTATCAGATACTTATAATTAAAATTAGTTACTTTCGAAGTATTCCAGACACAAATCTAAGTATATTCTTAGCTTGTTTTCTTCGCGTAGAAAAAAAAGAAAAAGAGATATGAAAATAGCAGCTTGTTACACGGTTCATTGTTATATGCATAAGTTAAATAATTGAAAATATTAAACAAGTCTGTCATAATTATCATTTATTAGACCAAAGGAAAAATTTGCCCAGACGGACTATTAATTTCGTTTTGACATTTTATGTCGATTCACTAAAAGCGTTTTTTCACTTTTCAAATTGTTGCCACAAAATATTATCTCCTTGTATTATATTCAAAGGAATTAAATAATGAAGAATCCGCATAAATGTATAAAGGTTTCTCGCATTGTGATAAAGCAACGGAATCTAAAGCCATCAAATTTTGAATATTGAACGTTTCCCCCCAAATATGGGCATCTGGTAGCCCAAATTTGAAATTTGGAATTTGTTTTATTATCGATTTCATATTTTGTAAAACTTTAAAGAAGTTTTGGTTAACAAACTCAAGGATTTCAAAGCGAGCAATGGCAACTTTGTCAAGAAAAAACATTTTTATCTCCAGCGCCGATTCATTTTTTGCGTTGATTCACTTTTCAAACTGTTGCCACCAAATATTACAGCCCTGTATTATATTTAAAGAACTTAAATAATGAAGAATCTGCATTAATATAAGTACGTTTCTCGCATTGTGAAAAAACAGATGTACCTAGAGACATCAAATTTTGAATAAGTGGTCTCTCACACGAATATGGGCGTATGGAAGCCCGGATATGGAATTTGCTTTATTATCTATTTCATATTTTACAAAACTTTAACGAATTTTTTATTAACAAACTCAACGATTTCAAAGCGAAGAATGGCAACACTGTAAAAAAAATTATTGTGAATAGGAAATTCTAAAGATATGCTCATTTTAAAATTATTTTGCAATATTGCTGTTGAACTGAATTTTAAGGTTTAAGTGCGAAGAACATGATATTTAATAAATAAAGGTAACACACAAAATGTTAAAATAACGCCCCTTTGGATGTAATTTAAAATCTGAAACCCTTCAGATTTTTCTTTTTTTATAATTATACTTTAATTTACTAACTTACTATCTTCACTTTATTATCGTTATAAAAAAAACTAATTGTCAATGCCGCGACAATTCGGTATTTCTGTATACGAGTATAGCGAACGTGACTTATGTATGTAATATTTACAGTTAGTATGGCATCCTAAAAATCATGCAGGCCAAGATATTTTACAATTTGATGATTTTTGGAGCTTTCAACAAAGCTTTAAATCCTTGGCCAGTTGGCTAATGCTTCCTTGATCTACGGACACTATAGACACTTTCTGGGTGCCCTGCTAGTTTTTTTTTTTTTTTTTTTGATTTTTTTGGCAAATTTACTTGTATTCTTTGAACAATTGTCCCAGTCAAGAATATTCCAATATTACAAATGTATGGATATTTTTTCTTGAATTTCATTAATCTGTTGATTATAATCAATATATAGAACTTTTGGTCGGGATCCTCAAAATAGACATTTTGGTTTTAAAACGGGATTCTTCATATGATGAAGTCGAAAGATCAGTCAGTCTGTTTAAAGGGATTGGCAATCGAGTTTTATGAGGAGATTACCATCCAAATACTATGAAGAATAAATATATGTTTTACTGTATATTTTAAAATCTCAGCAAATATTTCTATGCTGAAAAGTTGTATAAACAAAGTAGCAATTTTTTCAAATTTACTTTGTTTTTACAAAATTTTTTTGCTAATTTGCCAAAAAGAATAAATAATATCTTTAAGCAGTTTTTTAAACAGATTATTCACTAAATGCAGTAATAAACTTTTTGAATAAAATACAACTTTTACACAACTTTACTTTAAATTATATTTATCAAGTAAATGCAAATCTGTAAACAAATGGAGCTGGCTCTAAGAATTTTGCGCCCTGTGCAGTTAGATATACACTCTAATGCAAAAAAATCGAAGCACCATGAAAGAAGTGGTTATTTTTGATGAAATTGAATATGTGTATAGCTCATGCACAGATAATAAAATGATTTAAAAATCAAGGTCAGAGTACTTGTTCACGGTTCACAGTCACCCATTGAGTGTTCAAATTATTAGTTGATTGAACCGCCCCTGGCGGCAATGCATGCTTGAATTCGTCGAGGCAAGGAGTGGTAGAGGCTCGTAATGTCATCCTGCAATACATTCTGCCAGCATTCATCATCTGTCGCTCCAGATCTATGATATTTTGTGGTGCCCGAATCTGGCCGCCTACCGTGTCCCAGACATGCTCGATTGGTGAAAGGTCTGGTGACCTTGCTGGCCAAAGATTAGTATCGACCGCACGGAGATAATCCCGAGATATGCGATCGGTATGTGGCCTGGCATTAGCTTGTTGGAAAATGGCCCCAGTATGACGTGCCGTGAAGGGTAATGCAGCCGGTCGCAGGATTGTATCAACATATCGTTGAGCTGTGAAAGATGTACGGAGAATGACTAAAGATGACCTGCTGTCATAAGAAATAGATCCCTACACCATTCCACCGGGGATTATGCCTGTATCCCTTTGTAAAACAAAAGTTGATTGGGACCGTTGGCCCCGTCCTCTCCTCCAGACACGAAGACGGTGGTCATCTGCTTCAAGAGTGAAGCGGGATCCATCGCTGAACACTATACAGTGCCAGTCTGTTGGTAGCCATGATGATCGGCTGAGACACCAGACGACTCCGCCGATGTTGTGGGGTCAAAGGCAAATGTTTTAAAGGCCTCTGTGAACGTAACCTCGCCTCAGACAAGCCCCGTGAGATGGTGGACGGCACCACGAGAGGTATAGACGTAGTTGTAATGCGTTGAATAGTCGACTATGATACCGTTGGGGCGGTTCGGGCCTGCTCCTTGGGCTTCTAGAGCTTTCATTTCGTCGGCAATTTCCCTGTAGCAACCATTGCTGCCAACATCTTTGCAGAGCAGTGTCTGTACACTGCTGGTGGCGGCTTATTGCTCAGTATGACCACCCAGCTTCACGCAACCCTACAATGCGACCACAGGTCTTCGATATCGTCCTAATGACATCTTTAGTTGTTTCTTTACGGAATTACAATGGCAGCAACAAAAAAAGATAAATTTTCCTCCTCTGTTACTGGTTTGATACTTTGAGAATTGCGCACTAGAAATGCACCCTATGATCGCAATTCCTGTTCATTTGGCTGGAAACTTTGATTATTTGCATGTTCGATCAAGATGTCTTTGCATACCAAATTTCGTCACAATCGCAAAAGTCCTTCTTGGTGCTTCGATTTTTTTGAAAAAGAGTATATATTAATGTTTTATAAAGGATCTTCCAATAAGAATGAAATGCTTTTAAAATGAAATAAAATAAAAACTATGCCACATCCAACCAAACTTTTCGTGTTATTTTGAAGTACAATTTATGACATTATGTTTTGAACAGAACATCACTTAAGTGTCCATCTCGACTCTGCACACGAGCGAAATCAATTAAGTCAATTTTCGACGAGTGTACGCAATAACTTTCCCCTAATGTCACGAATACAACGTTTGATATTTATTCTTAATACTTCGGAAGCTCTTGGCTTGTTCGCACAGACCATTCATTTCAAATAATCTGACAAAAGTAATCTAAAGGAGTTAAATCACAACCTTCTGTTAGGTCAACTATACTAGTTGCATTTCGTGGCATTATCCCTTTCACCAAATATTTTTGCAATACTTAGGTAGCGGCGTTAGCAGTGGGGCATGCGGCACCGTCTTGTTTGAACCACATGTCCTCGAAATTTGACCGCAAAAAAATTGTTATCATTGATCGGTATCGCTTACCTGTCACCGTAACTGCGTCTGTTCCTTCGGTTAGGAGAAAAAAAAACTATCCGATGATGACACTATGCCATAAATCACACCATACAATGAACTTTAGCGAATGCAAGGATATATATATTTTCTTAGGAATATATGTATATATACTTTTGGTGCGGCCGATTGTAATTAAAATGGGAGGTGCACATCTACATGTTATAGCAGTCGTATATAAAAATTTTCAACGTTCTGAGGCTATTCGTTTTTGAGTTATGCAAGATACATACATACATACGTACGTATGTACGCACAGACACCATGAAAAATTTTCTTCTGAATCCATTTTAAATTATTTTATAATTTTTTTGGGGGAAAAAGAGTCTTTTATTGTGTCCTTACGTACAGATATCACGCAAAAACGTTCTTTAAATTGCATTCGATAGCGGCCAAAATGGATATTTTACCCGGTGCACGAAATTTTTCGCGATTACAATACTTCTATTTTCTTCGTACAAGAAAGTAATTAATGACAACGTTAACATTTTGAACGTGATTGCCATTTCGTTTTAAAGTCATACCATTCTGAAATTCTACTGAAATTTGTTCTCCTTAATGTATATTTAATTGCAGAATTTAGGTTAAGTTTGTTGCCATATTCAAATGCACGATTTGTACCGTAGCTTATTATACAAATGACTACTCTAAAATTCCAAATTGTCACTGCCACTGATAGATACCAAAAATTTTATTAATTCCAAACGAGGTAAACTGAAAATAATAAAAAAAAATTTTTTTTAGCATTCAAGAATTTCTTGAATTTATTTTGTTTTTTAGGGCATTTAGATTTTATATGCTAGCAAAAGGAAGCGTACTGGCAATTTACTTAATAAACTGAACCTTTCGAAAATGTAAGCAAATTCTGCTCAGTATCAATCGCAACTGATACTTTTAACAATATATCAGTCATACGTGGAAATGTTTTACAAGATAATTACTATTTATGACTTAAAAGAAATGTTTGACGTCATTATATATTTTCTAAGGCGAAGACATTGCAATAAATAAAAAGCATCTAGCAGTATGTTTTTAGCGCGGCTTGAACATAGGTAGGAAGAAAAATCTGACAAAATCAAGACGTGTTAATAAATCACCATAATAAAAACCCCTATCTGCGCTTCTCTAGAATGAGCTTAACCCCCCGGCAAACAGAATAATTTAACAGTAGTATATCCCCACCCCGGTGTTTCCTGTGTCATCTCTCATTCCTACCTTAAGTACGTACGAAAACGAGGGAGGGGAAGCAGTTCTCAGGAGGTCTAGAGGATCGCTGAGTCATGTAATGGACCCAGTGAGGGGCATTCAATGTACAGAACTCTCTCATGTATATTTTAAACAACACTCAAACTTTTTAACATCCATAGGGTGAACTGGAGAGCAACTATTCTCTTCTTTTGGTCAACAGAGTCCCCAGAAGTTAATTTTTCTTTGCAGAGGGAAAAACTGATACATTTTATTGATTTTAAAAAGTTTAAAAGAAACACTATTAATACAGTTTATTGGTCTTCAAGAGAAGAAGTTAGGATGAATTAGATACCTGTCAGGATTACGAAAAAAGAAGAGAACAGACTAGAAAATTAAGTAAGAGGACATTATCTAACGTAAATGTGAAAATTTTAAATTGTCCAGTAACTGCGTTAGGTAAGTAAAATCAGTACTGCTATATAATGAAGTCCCTCACTGGGTTTTTGTTACTTATTTACGAAATTACTTTAACACTTACAGGATTTAATTTCTTTGATTTTGTGATATATTGTGACACTAGTGAAAGTTTACTTCAGAACGATTGATTTATGCATTCAAAGCCAAAACACTAACTGATGATATTTATGCCGAAATTTTAACATCAGTCCATGAAGTTATAAGGTATTTCTCCCGCCTTCTTAGCGTGCCTTCGTCGTGTAATGGCAGCACACTCAACGCGTATCAGAAGTCCGAGGTTAGAATCTCTGCGAGGGCATTGTTTATTTTTCATGTCTCCTGCTTTGAAATAACCAAATGTCTCTACAGTGGCGCTCGAACTAAAGGGGTGGTGAATGATGATTCTCCACCACCAGGATTTGGCGGTTGGGTCCCCTAATCCCTAGTCGCCCTATAAAAGGGGAAGTATATAGGGTACAAATGAGAGGACTAATACCCGATCCGCCTGGTCTAAAAATAGACAGTATGAGCTTGGTTGAGTCTCCTCTAAGTTTACCACAAAACAAACTCAAGTACAATCACAACATTAAAACACAAACTAAAAACACACAATTAACACATATCAATTAAAAAGAAAAAAAACCATACAGAATTAAGGCATAAAGTCAATACTATCTGAATAAATTAAAATGAATAAAATTACAAGTAAAAACTCCAAATCAATTCTATAAAATCTAAGATCAGTAAAATACAAATAAAAATACAATAAAAGACAACATTTAGTTAATACAGCTATAATTTATATTCAATAGTATCTCAATAACTTAAAATGAATAAAATTACAAGTAAAAACTCCAAATCAATTGTGTAAAATCTAAAATCAGTAAAATACAAATAAAAATACAATAATAGACAATATTTAGTCGATACAGCTATAATTTTGATTATATAAAAACACCGCAAATACTCTGTCAACTGTTAAAAACTCCTATAAACTCTGGCAAACTTGCATAATTTATTATAACTTACATTTTCAAAATTTTCAGTTTTCATACACTTTCTGTAGTCGTACACTTTCTGTTAATTTACATTCAAACGCGAAGTTCAATTTGGAGCTATGGGAATTGCAAGCTAAGGATAACGAATTTTCTTGTACACAAAATCTGCTAAGATACTGCGGAAATCTACCATGATTTGTTACAAACTGATTTGCATCTATATCAGTATATATTGGCATTTTTCAGTTATTTTTATATTTTGCTATAATCCCTTATTTCTTATTGGCCTATTCCATTGTTGCGACCATTTATCAAGATAATATTTTTGCAGTATTCTAATTGCAAAATTCTTTGATCGGATATTTTTATAAAATTTTCTTTTTTTCGACATGGCTGCCTCCTTAGCCAGCACGTTCGCTCTTTCGTTGCCGGTGAAGCTCAGATTACCTTTGACCAATGTAACAAAATACAATGTTTCTTATTTATGTTTCTTAAATTTTCTTTGATTTCATTAATTAATAGATTTTTAGAAACCGGACTAGACAATAACTGTAACAAGGAAAGGCAATCTGTATAAATATTAACAAGAGTAGGAACACTTAAGAGGTTCTTTTAATTCCCATCAAAGCTTTATTGAATGCACAGCATTCGAATTGAAAAACTGAGTTACAATAATTCAGTCTATCCTTTCCATAGTCAGTTTCAATTCCATAGTAAAATACTGTTACGGATTTTGTATTTATTTAGAATTGTAATTAAAACTGTTTTATTTTCCCATGCATCGCAAACGATTGTTGAAGAGAAAGCTAAGTCGGAAAAGTAAAAATAAAAAGAGTACAAAAAAATCTGAAAGATTTCAGATTTTAAATTACGTTCAAAGGCGCGTTTTTTTAACGTTTCGTGTGCTACCTTTTTTTATTAAATATCATGTACTACGTACTCAAACCATAAAATTCAGTTTAAAATCAATATCGCAAAATCATTTTAAAATGAACATATCTTTAGAATTTCCGTAAGTCTCGTGCGCTGGAGATAAAAATGTTTTTCTTTTTCCGTACAGTGTTGCCATTGCTCGCTTTGAAATCATTTAGTTTGTTAATCAGAAATTCGTTGAAATGTTACAAAACATAAAATCGATAATAAAGCAAATTTCAAATTCAAAATTAGGGCTTCCAGATGCCCATATTCGCAGTAGGATTACGTCATTCAAAATTCGATGGCTCTAGGTTTTATCACAATGCGAGAAACATGCATACATTTATGCAGATTTTTCATTTTTTAAAATTTAATGCAGAGCGATAATATTTAGTGGCAACAATTTGAAAAGTGAAACGGGCATTCAGAGTGATTCAACGCAAAATCGCAAAACGAAAGTAATAGTCCTTCGGGACTAAATCCCTTTGGACTAAAAAGAACGCGTGCATTTAATATTTAATAACTAAATATCTCGTAATTGCTGTTGCCATCCACAAAAATCGAGAAAATAGGTTTTAACAGAATGTTCTAGTGAATAATTAAAAAGCTTATAAGCGCTGAATTAATACACCTCAACTAAGTTGTAGCTGTTTTAGGAGAACTGTTGTTTACTTAATGTAGCATGCCTTCGTCGTGTAATTGACAATTTACTTAATGTCGTTTTGTAACTGTTATTGATTGTAGCGAATTCGCTGTGAGATTGGATTAACTTTCTCTGTTTTGAATTGAGTTCTGTTTAACGTTTGAGATATTGTGATATTGTACGAATATCTTTGAGGAAATATTTCAGCATTTTGTTTTATTTCTTGAGAAAAGAATAAATTTCATTAACTTTTTATCGACTTGTGCATTCAGTCCATGCAACAATACTATGAATGCTGAATAATAATTGTTGTCCTGTCCGGAGCCGTCAGTATAAATATATATTTCTCCTCGTATTTACCTCGTATTTATCATAAGTGATTGACAGGTTTGTAGATGGATGTGCACTATATACATTATAAACCTCATTATAAACATGTATTTTGTTAATAAGTCATCTCCATACACTCGAAAGTCCTGTCTCTGTGTTCTCATCAAAAACTTATGATAAAACAATTCATAATAAATTGAGTATATAAGGTATTTCTCCCTCCTTCTTAGCATGCCTTCTGGGTGTAATAGCCAGATCACTCGGCGCGTATTGAGAAATCCTAGGTTCGAGTCCCGACGAGGGCATTGCTCATTTTTCATGTCCCCTACTTCGAAATAACGTAATGTCTTCACAAAGTTAACAAACATACACGGATTACTAGATGGCGCAAGTCACAATCACAGGGAGCCTAGTGTTTCAAGCAGCATTGAAGTTATTAGTTAATTATTATAAAGTATTTAATGATTCTTTAAGATTAGGGTTACCCAAAAGCTCAGATGTAGTGAGCCTTCAACTTCATAAATTTGCCACTGAACTTCGCAGTATATTGAAGCAAGATTCTTAAAGAGGGTTTCAGTACCGATGTAAATTCATATTTTTAAAACACTGGCAATTTTCAGAAGTGGTCTCCGAATACTTTATATATAGTTAAAAATGTCCATGCTATTCCCAGAATTCGAAATAAATTCGAAATAAAAGTCCTATATTATGGCAGCAAGTTTTGTTAACTACCATTAGAGCTTGACTTTCGCCGATCATTTATATTTTTGCCGTATGACGCGGTTAACACACAAGGATAAGTGAGGGTTACTATCTTTCTAGGTGATATGTTAACTGCCATATCACCTAGAGAGTAAGTTACTCGTGTTGTATTTACTCAGTTGCTTTCGAAACAGCAAACATAAGCAAATTACGTTTTACGAAGTTTAAATCACTATTGAGAAACTACTGCATATCAGCAATAAATAGTACGTGCTTATCTGTAACAGTGCCTCAACACATTTATCCAGCCATAATATGTTAAGAACGCAATTTTAATTTGCTTGGATAAAATCAGAAATCTTAATCATAAGATTCATTTTCACCAAAAATGAAGTTTTCGAGCTAGGTGATCATTATTTCGTCAGTTACTATCATCATGGCCATTTAAAAAGATGAGATTCACAATTTCATCTTTGTTTCCTTTTACCCTCTAAGCAATGTTAATGAATGAGATCATTAAACTGGCGATTTTTTTAAATTTCTTTCTCCTTTCTTTTTTTTTTCTTTCTTCCTCCGCCGCATTCTATTTAATATTAAGCACCAAATCTTTCTAATTATTCCTTAAGAAATTTACTTAAAAACTACTAAGATAGTTGAAGTTTTTGTGTCAGAAGAGACTTGTTTTATATTTTTGTCTTAATTTCTGACTTTATTTATGTACCATAAAAAGGAGCACAAGAATTTGCTTTCCCCTCTGCCGTTTTCCACCGTTTTGATTGTTTGTGTTTCTAAGAAATGGCTAGGACAATTTTCACTAATTACTGTATTTAATAAAAGGAATCTTTGCGCAGAAATGGAAATTATTTTTTTCGGTGCTTCATATATATAAATGGAAATGTTTTTTTGTTTCACTTGAAGAATATATTTAATCATTAATTGGAAAGCAACTAATTTTGAGATACAAAACACTCAGATAAAGGACAATTAAGGACACTTTTTCAGAGAGAATTATAAGAATTTTTTTATACCCAATTTTGTAAATGATCCGATATTAGCAAGAGTAATAATAATAGACATTACGAAACTTTATATTTGTTTTTAAGCCACCACTTAAGGCTAGTTATACTTTCATCTTATATTTTTTTCAGAAATAATAATTTTTTTATACGTTCAGTATAAGACCGGTTGGAGGAAATGTAATGGCTCATTTCTTTATTTGTATTTATACCTTTGTTTACTTAGATTATTAAAATAGAAGTGAAATAATAATTTTTAATGCCTAATCTTGAATCATCCGTAAAGGACGTTATTGTCATTACTACGCTTTTCCCTCTCAGTATACACAATTTTTTATCCGTGATAAAACCTATACTTTTCAACCATGGATGAATGCGACCCATTGGATAAACACTTCTCTCAATCCGGTAGAAGGGTCAAACTGAAAAAAACTCATCCAAGATATTTCTTTTTCATGTCGAGCACTAGCCATTTTCAGGCTTTGGACACGACTAAGGTCGCTCAGAAGCGGTGGTCATTTTATTATGGAACACTTAATAGGCAGCGACCGTTACCTCCTACGAAGGAACGGATAATTACATCCATGCCTTCTATGTCATATAATTATCATCCACGCCATGGATTCGATCTCGGGCTCTTCGGTACAGTAATCATAATCACTAGCCACACCCCCGTCTGGGCGGTTGTGAGAGATGTAACAGCTCGCATTTATTAGCTGACTTAATGAAGTTCTGTGTACTATGTAAATATATGCACTATGTAAATATTATAAATATTATGATCTTTCATGCGACACCCAGACAGGAAAATGGTTAGTGACTCTGACTGCAGTACAGAAGGGTCCGGCAGCATATAAGCATTCTGTACCGCGTTACGAGAATAGGGAAAAATCCGTACTTGTGATTGGACATAGTTTCAGATGACATCATTTTCTCTTGGCGCAATGACGTTTACGCAGGGTTCTTACTGTTTTGTTTTTGTTAAATAACGTGCATGAGTGACACCGAAGACACCGAAGCGTGAAAATTACCGTTTGTTTTCCTTGAAATGAAAAAAAAAAAAATAACTCCAGCGGTCTTCAGATGGCTTCCTGTTTAATAGAATAATAAAATTATAAAATCTTTCAAAGATGCTGTTAATATGAGAAGCAATCTTAAGCGCTTAGATTATATAAATAGCTGAATGAATTTAGTGCAAAAATGCAAACACGACGATCTCGATCCAACTATAAAGTCATTGTGTGCTAGTAAGTATATTGTTGGCATTGTAATTTTGTTGCATTCTGTTGCTTTCACATTGCAGATAATAATTCCTTTGCAAATATTATGTTTCCATGTTAATGTTCATGTCATTCTAGTACATGTGTTGCCTTAAATGAAAGAAAAAAGTGCATTCAGTACTGTCGCTGAATTTAATACATGTGTATAAATAATATAATTCAATTTAAAATACGTAGCTATCAATTTAAAATACGTATCTTCTGCTTTCGCAGATTGCATCAGCAGATAGTGGATATATAATGAATAATTAATTAATAATCACAACACCTTTTAATTAGAAGGATTTTAAATTAGGAGTACATTTATTAAAAATATCTGCATTTAATAGTAATACACATTTACGGATTTAGCGCAAGAAGAAATAAAACCTCTCTCTAGGAAAAAAAAATCCCTACATTTTTTGTATTAAATTCACCACACTACAGTGTTGTAAGAAGTGTAATCTCGTAGCAACAACAATACAACGCGCGTGATAATCTTTTCGATACTACTAATCAAAATGTAAACAAACGGTATGGAGGTGTACTCTCGAGCCCAAGAAGTCAAGGCGTTCCCAAGTGTAGAGGAAATGGTGTCATTGGAAGCCATATCCAGTCACGAGGATGAATTTCCCCCTATGTGCGTGGCGCGGTACAGAATGCTTATATGCGGTCTGGCCTCGAATGCCGAAGAAGACATGGATGTTAGTGTCCCTCCCTTGATAGGGGACACTGGTGGCCCATCTATTAAGTGCCTTAGTAGTTGTGTCCACCACTTTCAGCCTTAGTAATGGCCAACGCCAATAGTGGCTAATGGCCGCTACTGAAAAAGAAATGATCTTTTATTTAAATTTTAGATAATAATTTCAATTTCTGTTACTAAGCTGTAGTGTTTTAAGGCAGAAACCAAATAATAATAGGATGATACATCTCAGAAGGCACTTGTCCGTCTTTTTTTGGTAATCACATCCATTCGAAACACACAGTATATATATTCATTGCCTAGAGTACTTGAGAAGACAAAAACAAGTACTTGTAAAAATCTGTAAAATTGATTAACTTTTACTATGAGAGCATAAGTGCCTTGGCGTGCAATAAACGTAAGCAGAATTTTAGCTGCAATTTGAAAAAAAACTGCAGACTCTATGCGCCAAGATAGCACAGTCTTAAACATTTATAAAGTGGATCTTTGTGAAGAAGGCATAAGTTTACGTCTTAGAGTAATGAAGAGTAATTTATTTACACTTAAATTTGCTTACACTAGTTTATAAATGCAGTTTATTACAGAAGTTTATACAGTAGAAATGAATAACAAAAAATTAAATCTGAAAGGTTTCAGATTTTATATTACGCCCAAACGAGAGTGTTTTTTTTTTCTTCTACAGACACATACACGTTTCGAGAGCATATTTGGGCTAACGCCACTTTGGGCTGAAAATATTTAAAAACAGCATATATTTAGAATTTCTGATAGACAGTCTCGTGCTGGAGGTATTTTTTCCCCTTATAGTGTTGTCATTGCTTGCCCTGAAATCGTTGAATTTTTTTAATTAAAAATTCGTTACACAAAATATTAAATAGACAATACATAAAATACGAAATTCCAAATTAGGGCTTCCGGGCATTCATATTCGTTATTCAAAATTTGATGGCTTTAAATACCGTTGTTTTTTTCACAATGCAAAGAACGTGCATGCATTCATGCAAATTCTTCATTATTTAATTTCTTTAAATGTAAGGCGGAGTTCTAATATTTGCAAAGTGATTCAGACTTTTATAGTGATTTAATGCAAAATCCCGTTTTAGGACTAATAGCCCTTCTGGTCTAACGCTCCTTTGGGTTAATAAAAAATAATAAAGGTACATTAAACTCGTCTTAAATAAATCAACATATTTGAACAATAAATTACTTTCGAAATAATTTTGAACAAACAAAGTATTATCGGAATTATTTATGCATTATTTTACAAACATAATGTAAAAAAGAATGAAAACGAAATTTTAAAAGATCAAATTATTTAATCTTTCTTGACAATTAAATAAAAAGAATGTAATTTATCACAGGGAGATTAGAACAGATCAGTGCTGGCACTGTACCTTAGGAAAGCTTTTAATATGATGTGTTATCATACCAAATTAAAAATTTAAGCTTTTATGACGGGATTTGGAATTCATATATTCATGCATAAAGATTTATTTTATGAACTCATACAGCTATTAAGGGAATTATATACGTCGTATTTAATTTTGTATCTAGCAATTTTCATTTGCTATGTAAACATACGTGGACGAGTATTATTTCGATAAACAGTAAAACCTATTATCTAAATTAAAGTCTGTGCGCGCTTCCATAGGATAACGTCTTATACCATTTGCGAAAAAGTAAACACAATATGTCTGGATATTACTGCAGTGTACTATGGAACCAGAAGCAATTCTCTGTATTTGTGATTACATTTGCAATAATAAGAACGGAGACAAACACAGATGAATAATAGATTTTGTGTTCTTTATATTATCCCTCACTTATCATTATATCATTCCATAAACGTCTGCACATAAAATGTGTCTTTGATATTAGTTCTAATGTTTATCGGTGATACTAGCCGTGATATCTACTGTTTTTAATTTTTTTTTGTGTTTAACATTGATAATTTTTGCAAAAACTATTTGCTGTCTGTTACAAAATAATATTGGAAAAGTTAAGTTAATGACGATGATGATGATAAATGCTAAAAAAGAGAGTAAACATAAAATCTCATTCGTATAAATAAAAAATTGGGTTAAATTATTCATCCATCAAACTGTTACATATGCCTGTTATGCTATTTTTCAAAAGTCGAATATATAAGGTTTAAAATCAGTAAACAGCAGAAAAAAATTATCAGTTACACGTATTCGAAAATCTTTTTATAAAAGGCTACGCATGCTTCATTTCCATCTCTAAAAACTAAATTTCTTGACTAAATTTACAACCTCTGTTGGCGTACCTTCCAGGTCCGCAACGAAATGGATTGATAAAGTAACGAAAAACACACTAACGCTATCTGCTTAGGGAAAGGGATGCCTTTGTAGTGGTCCCTTGATTTATGAGCATTAACGTTACGCACTGGAAAAATCGCTGAGACACCCATGCAGCTAGCCCTTTCGTTAAGATTTGAATACTTTACAACGACTGGGGTTCTAGATTACTATATACATAAAAATGTGCATACTATCTTAGTTAATCAGAAACTGCCAAATTATAGGCGTGATATTGTCCAATAGAACACATTGAAACATATATTCCCTGAAACTGGATGAGGCTGTTGCTCGCGGAATTATATCACAACACACCGAATTTTTATTTCAAGGCGCTGTTTCTTGCAAATATTGCCTTATAGTCTCATACTAACTGTATATCCTCATACTAACTGCTTTGTATATAACTATATTGAACTTGAATAGTGTCTCTTTGCAAAATAACATAGCTGTTGCAGCTGTTAACATAGCTGTTACAAGTTGCAGAATACATGTGCAATATTCATTCAGCTATTTTATGCTTTGTATTCTATCGTAAACAGTACGAATCATGAAAATGGTGCACTATAAATTAACTGCATGCAGATTTCTACTTTCTGAATTTCCCAAAAACTATTTTAGGTCTTGTTAATGTGGAAAATATTTGCAACAAAAATTTGTCCGAAAAAACACAACATTCTGAATCGTCTGTGCAAAGCACTTGTATACAACCGTCCATGAATTTGAAACCTGTCGAAATGCCGTGACACTTACTGTAATGAGGAGGGAGCTTCCAGACCTGGCGAGCGTAAAGCAAGCCAAGTTAAGTTAAGCATTCCAACCTCCAGAGGAAGCCCGAATGGGCGCCACTCCCCTCGGTCAACCCAGGAGGACTTCACATGTTAGACATTGTCCGTCCTCAAGTGTTAACCGAGGAACTCAACATCCCGGACAACCTATGATATCTAACCATGTAGCGAATCCCACATACAAGGTCATGGACAAGACAGTACTAATACGGTTCCTGCCAAGCCTGATCCTATCACCGAATATACGATGGTTCTAGTCCTGTGAAGACTGATTATTTAACCAGAGGTCGCGATTGTCTACACATAAGTCTAGCCAGTAGTTTGGATAGAATCCCGGGTCTCCTTCCATAAATGGTCGGTTATGGAAATTCCAACCCATTCGAATCCAGGGATGGTGTCCGACATCATCAGCCCAAGCGAACCTGGTTACCAGTGGGGGCCACGAGGAGGCCGATGTCAGACTGGGAAAGGAGAGGCCATAAGGTAGCGCGTCACTGCCCCAGCAGCTGCACCTTCTCTCAAAAGGTCCAGACCAAACCTCGGGTCTCCTTCCATAAAATGGTCGGTTCCGGAGATCCACTCCTTTAAAATTTCAAGGGAGTAACAACTGACCCCCCTCTCGCCGCTTACTGTAATACAATAAACTCGGTATATCTAGTAAAATACTGTAAGTAGGAAATTGTCTTTAAAAATTATAACAGTTAAAGTTATATTTCGTTTTTCCTAATTTTTATCATATTTTTCTCAGAATGGCATTGTATATCCCTGTCACCTGTCATACAGCTTACATATTGCTATCAATATTATATCACTATTACGTATTGTGAAGCTTTCATATTGCTTTCAAAAGTCTGTCAGTTTAATTGTTTGTTACATATCGGCATTGCATACTTGTGTTCTTATTATACATTGCATATTAGCTACACATTTCCCTATGGGCTCTTGCATACTTTCGTTTTATCTGTATTTCCCAGTATTACTATCTTTTTGGAGATGAATATGTCCTGATGTTCTAAGCTTGCAGATTTCTTCATTTGACTTCCAATAAAAAACAAGCCCATCGTATGGTCAGCTGTTCAGTACATAGTCTAGAATGGAACTAGGCTGTCAATAGTCAAAAATGATCTTATTGTTAACCCTCTACAGTTCTTTTCAATTGCTCCAAAGAGATATTTTAAGATATATTGTCAGTTAATATTCCATGAAGTCAAGAGGATTCAAAAGGAATTTACCACTGCATTCTCATGCCACAGATTTTACCACTGAATTTTCATGACTGTGGTTGATCTTAAGAACTGGTCGATGAGTAATGAAGTAATTAATATTTCTGGGGAAATTAGAATAGAAGAGAAATACGCCAATGTGACAATCAAAATCTCTGAAACAACCTAGTATTTGGCGTACATTTACTAAAACACTCAATCGATTTCGAGGGCAGCTATAGGTCCCTCCTCATGAAGAAAAAAAAAAAAACTAGAAAGGGAAAGCAACCTCAGTTACGGCTTTTTTATACCCTGGCGTTAAAAGCGTTAGGAAGGACTGAATTGGACTTAGATTTAGCATGTTTAGTGAATGATTTTAAGTCCAATCCAGTCCTTCCTAACGCTTTTAAAATTCTGTTGCATAATTCTTGGTTATTATTTTTAAACATAATTCTTGGTTATTATTTTTGCCGATAGATGGCGTTGCCTCCTCGCGCATGGTTCTACCCGAGGGTATGAAAAAGCCGCTACTGAGGTTGCTTTCCCTTTCTAGATACTTTCTTCTCCTGATGAGGAGGGACCTGTAGCTGCCCTCAAAATCGATTGAGTGTTTTAGTAAATGTACGCAAAATACAAGGTTGTTTCAGCGATTTTAATTCTGGGGAAATGTTATCGTTGTTGTTTATCTCCAAATCAGATCTAACAAGTCTTCCAAATCAGACGAGCTTCTTCGCTTAAGGCCTGAGTTATTTGTGGCGACTTTTCCTTATAAGATTTATTTTTACTCTCTTGTGCAAAGTAAAAGAAGTATTATAATCTCTGAAAACTGAAAACCTATTTCAATGAAACTAATCATTTTAACGATGTTTTTTGTGTAGAATAAAGGAATTCTTTTATATATTGTTATATATATTCCTCTTACCCGGACTGGGTGAGCTCAGATTTTATGCTTATGTGCTGGTAAATTGTGCGATTTTTGCTTTAAAAGTGATTGAATTACTCTATATCTTATGTTGCGTTAAGGTTTTTATTCCTTCAGTTAACCTGCATGCTATACTTGTAGAATTATCAATACTTTAAAAGTGCAAGTTTCGCTAGGCGTAACGTGGCGGTTATTTGCATCTGAAACTCTCAATAGTATAGTGAATTAAGTCAGCTGGTGCACCAATTTCAGTGTTTTTAGCCCAGTAGGACCAAAAGTTAACTTTCAATTTTTGTGCACCAAAAAATTTTGCCTTCCTGCCCGTTAGCCAAATTCCTAGTTTTGGCGTACAAAGTCGAAGGTTAATTGTAAAAATTGTTTTTTTTAATTGTTTTTAACTGTATTTCGTATTTTAGGTTTTTCTGTATTTTGCAATTTTTAATGAAAATGTTTTGAGTTTTTATGTATTTTTGCCTTGTTGCGAAGAGAGAACTGAATCGATTGAATGAGGAATATATCTCGAATTCGGGGAAACATACTTAAAAAAAGTTCAGCAAAAAAATGTGTATAATTTAATAGGCCATACAAGGAAGTCATGTTGATTTTCAATTCATTTTCATTTTTGTCTTAAGAACTGAAATGTGGTTATTTAAATAAAATAGGAATGTAAACATCACACTTGCTGTTTGTAGAATTAACTAGAATATACATATGATGCACATTGCTTGACTGTAATTTTAAGAGGATGATACTATCTCAAAAATGCAGTCGAGCAATGTGCATATATTCTAATTAATCCTACAAACTATGATGCTGCATCCATATGCTCCGAAATGGTTCATATATGGAGGCATATGGATTTTCTTATGTTTGCCTTATGTTTTAATGAATATACACAAACACTTTTTAAAAAAGAAATTTGCTCTCGAATACTTCTTCTGGCTACTCTATTGCAAAGTATGTTTCTCAACTAATTAAAATCTATCTAACTTCCAATAAAGCGAATAGTTCGATTAGGATTTGCAAGCATCGAAGGCAAACGATAGAAGGGAAACGGAAAAAAAAATCAAGTAGGAAAACCAATCGGTTACTTCATTATTCTCGCCGCGTTATGCAGGCTGTAACGGAAATTCTTTCCTGCAGAAAGCGCCATCTAGTGTTAGTGTACCAAAACCCCACTTTCGCCAGGCGTTTGAAGAATCCTGCATTTACAGTAGAGTGTGGGGGGGGATAAGATTTCGCGAGCAGGCAAATGAATGCTCCTAAATTCAGGGCGCGAAAATTAGAGTGGGGCATAAATGAAATAAAGGGACATCTTACTATGTAAATGAAACAAAGAGAATGGTAGAATCGGATGGAATACCGTAAATTTTAGTTGTGTTTTCCGACCGTTAAAACGGCGCGGGGTGCATGTGGATTGGCTGATTGGTATGCAGCGCGTAAGTCCGCCGAGATACGCTATCTTGGACAATTAGTACCGGCTGGAAAAATTGTTTAGAAGGGGAAATGAAATGAAATGAAATGGGTCTTGTTTAAGCGTTACATAAGCACCTAACACATGTCTTAGAAGCTGCTTTAGGCTCTGATAAGAATTCAGTTATCTACTAGATAGATGCAGAACATTTATTATGGGAAATATAAATTTCGGAACAGTTAAATCCTCAACGCAAGTGATGAGGAATATCTGAATGTCAGATATTTTGAAATATCAGAATGAAACACATGCAGTGAATTCTCGACGATTATAATTCGCAGGTACTAATAAGACTGTTAGTGCTACTAAGAGCGCAAATTATCAAAGTCATTCTTTAAAATCAAGCTTAAAGATAATTCACAGAAAATAAATAACTAAAAAAGTAAGTAAATGAATAAGCAGAAACTCCATGAATAGGTCAAGATTCTTTCACTTTATCTTCAATGTAGGACCATTTACTAGCAAATTTCTAGCTTGTGCATCTGTTGTCTGGAATAATAAAAGCTTGCTTTAAATGGTCGTACGTTAGTATTGGTATATTCATCATCTAACAAGTTTTATTTTATTCAATGATTTCAGTGAAGTATGAGTTTTCGAAATAGATATACTAAAAATTCATTTGTTATTTTTGTTTGGTTACTACTGCTGATTTAGTTCAGACGCTCAGCACTTTTTTTTTTAACAGTTTGCACGTTTGCTTCCAGTGATAATGTTTGTGCATTACTTTATTACAGTGGTGATTAATAATATATAAATCCCCAAACTGGGAACTATTTACGTTAAGAAAATATTATGTACTCCAAAATAATTTTAAATCATAAAGTAACTTAAAATAATTTAAGTGTGCAGTAGAGGAGTAGGAATGATTATTTTGATCTGAGGGACGTAGAAATGATTGTTTTGATCAGAGGGACGCAGAAAGTGGATTGGACTAAAGAGAACTTTTGATGAAGGACATATAGTGGGCTTGGATGTTTAGTGATTGAAATAAGCGGATAATGTTTTTCAACTATTTCATTCTGCTCGAATCGAGGGATCACCTAATTCATTTTGCTCTAATTAAACGAAATTTCAAATGAAAATAGTTTATTGTTGGTATATAGTTATAATAACTTAATAAAAAATTCATGAAGTTTTGCAAAATATGAAATGGGTAATAAAAGAAATTTCAAATTTGGGCTTCCAGATGCCTATATTTGAGTGACAAAATGGGTTATTCAAAATTTGACGTCTCTAGGTACCGTTGTTTTTTCATAATGAGAGAAACATACATACGTTCATGCCGATTCTTCATAATTTACTTTCTTTAAATATAATGCAGGGCTCTATAGTGGACGACGAAAAATGCCAAAACGAAATTAATAGCCCCTTTGGGTTAATAAAATAGTAAAAGCATCTTATATACCATGTTTCATTTTGTATCACCTAAAATTTCTTTTTCACATTAAATGGTAATGATCTGAAAGTTGCAAACGATGATCCTCTATCTCCTGCATTTTAAATTCGTGCACCTTCATTTACCTAATTCCGATGATTTAGCTTAACACGCTTTTGCTATTGTCACTTCCTAAGCCTTCTAGAGTAGAATATTCAGTATTTTCCATATTCTCAAAGGAAAAGCTGCATTAAATAACTTATTTCTCCTTTGTTTTCTCTTGACATTCTTGTTTTATACTTATTTTTGTTTTACTCTGCTTCTTTTTAATATGAAGCAGAGTGTTTGGAGACCTGATACCACTCAATAATGTTTTGTACCTAATTTTATGTTAACTGCTTCTTTGTTTCAGGCCATTTCAGTTTAAAAAAGTTTTCGTACAAATATTCTACTTTCATTAGACTGATAAACATGAGCTACCTTGACAGAGAGAATAGAAAGTTGGAGATTCAGTTAAAGTAAAAGGAGATAAGATTTTTTTTTAACTCAGGAACTTTAAATTTCCAAAACAAAAAGATAAATGTTAACATCCCATCTGCAATACAGGAGTACTTGGCAGAATGATTGCAAATCTGTTGGGTTTAAGAAATGTTACACAAATTATTGCAGTTTCTTTTCTGAGAGGGGTAATCGAGGGAGAGATTCAAAATGCGAAAAGAAGGTCAGGCCTCCAAAAATACCTTCAACACCCAATTACATCGAAACTTCTTTGTTTTGGGTTTGGTTTACTTAATTAAGGCAAAGCAATCGCGGTTTATCTGCCTAAGGGGAGGGGTACCTTCGCGGAGGACCTTTCTAAGGGAAACTGGCTTGTATATATATTACACACGGGGAAAACTACGAAAACCCCCTTGCAGCTAGCCCATTCGCTGGGATTCGAACGCCGATTCAAACTACCAGTGTTCAGAGACTTACCGCTCCGCCCGCTAGTGGGTTCCTCAACTTCTTGTGCACCTAACGAAGGTATTGGTTGTCCTAATTCATCTCAAATTGGAATAGATAAAAACTTGTAAAGATCCTGCAGGAAATATGGTTCGGCATTTACTTACTTTGCAGCAAATACCCAGGCTTTATTTTGTGTATGATAAAAAAAGGGTATTGTTGCGTTATACGGGTTCGTGAATTTGAGAGTATCCGATGAAGACAAGATGCAGAACAATAAAAAGCACAATTTATTTACAAGAATCACTATTTACAGCACAGTTCCAAAATTACCTTCAAAAGCTTCGAAAATCTACAATAAATACGCTGAAACAATCAGCAACACAGCTTCAGGCTGTAACTGTAAAGGTAGCTTCACGGCAACACTAAACTTATAATAAACACCGTGGAACAATCACCAATACACTGTCAAGCTATACTGTAAAGGTAGCTTCACGGCAAAGCACTATCTCGATTGCTTTCCGTTCACAAAACTCTCGCGTAGCTTAGCAGCTATTCTCACAATAATCACAACGCTCACACTACTTCACAATCTTAACAATTTCGCAACTAACTGCTCTCAGAAACGCAAGGGTTTATATAGCTTTTCTTTAAGTTCCACACGTTTCGAGAAATATCTCGACAGGAAGTTATTCTAGAAGCTTCCCGATTGGACCATGGGATATCGCCTATTTGGTCGCCAAATGGGCGATAAAGTCGCCAATCTGGCAACCCTACCATACATTATTTTATGGCAACCCTAGTGCTATGCCGGAAAGCTTACATACAGGCGCAACCGCTGAATTTTTCGTAACAGTATATTTGTTGGACCTCATTTACATGATTTGCTACTTGAATCTCAATTTGAACAGAAACTTACTTATCATGAACAAACAGCATGGAAACAATTTAACAAGTATGTCACGGTTTTCTGGGAAACAACAGATAGGAGACTTGTAAACTAGCAGTGAAGAATCTTGTGACAACGTATGGAAAGTGGATGACGAATGCCACTGAAAAAACATGTCATCCACTGACATTTGAATTGCTTTAGTGACAATTGTGTTAAAGTCAGCGATACGCATTTAGACCGCTTTCATCAGGGAATCTCAGTATTAGAAAAAAGACACGAAAACAAATCAAATGCAGCAACGTTACCCGATTTCTTTTGGGACACTAGAAAAGATGGGACACAAGTTACCTATGAATGATATGCTGAAAAACTTAACCATTCTCAAAGCCTTAAAAATTCATAAAATTTCGTTTAAAGATTCATTACCATTTCGCTATTTAGTATCTTCTATATTTTCCTGTTTAGCTAGATTGCAATAATAAGAAAGATATCAGTTCTTCAATGTTTATGTTACATCTAAGCAACGGTCAGTCTTAGAATACAAAAGTGCACTTGTGTTCAGGAGATGTAATAAAAAAAATTCTGAAAGCTTTCAGATTTTATATTACACCCAAAGGGGCGTTTTTTTAACGTTTTGTGTGTTACATTTATTTATTAAATATCATGCTCTTCGCACTTAAACCGCAAAATTCAATTCAACAGCTATATCTCAAAATAATTTTAAAATGAGCATATCTTTAGGATTTCCGGTACACAATATTTTTTTTACAGTGTTGCCATTCTTCGCTTTGAAATCGTTGAGTTTGTTAATTAAAAATTCGCTAAAGGTTTACAAAATATTAGATAGATAATAATACAAATTCCAAATTCGGGCCTCCAAATGTCCATAATCGGGGAAGAATTACGTTATTCAAAATTGAATGGCTCTAGGAACCGTTGTTTTATCACAATGCGGGAAACATACATACATTTAGGCAGATTCTTTATTATTTAATTTCTTTAAATATAATACAGGGCTGTAATATTTGGTGCCAGCAGTTTGAAAAGTGAATCAACGCAGGAAGTGAATCGACACAAAATGCCAAAACGAAATTTATGGCCCTTCTAAGCTAACGCCCTTTGGGCTAAAAAATTCCTTTCTTTACCTTATGTTGGCTTATTACTCTAAGTACAAGCTAAGCACACTAATTGTGGGTGTTCAAACATAACATAAGTTTTGCTAAAATTTCTAAACAGGAGTTAATCTTACAAAACAAAGTGAATATTCATTTTTAGAAGACTAATTTAGCATAAAGCAAAACTTATTTCAGTTCTGTAACAGAAAATAAATGAAAAAATCGATAAATCTAAAACTTGTGGAATGGTAATATTAGCAGAAAAGTTTAAAAATTAACAAACTATGTATTTAAGCGTGAAACTTACAATTTCAAACAACAAACTTACCTAATTTCAATATGATAGCAATGAACTTGTTTCACATATTGAGAGAATAATTGGAAAGTGATACAGATACTAAAAAATTGAGAATATAAGGTATCAAAAATGAAGGCGATTGATTGGCTACACGTAGACCTGCCAGAATTAGTCAAGGTTTTTTAAAAATATATATAAATCCCAAATTTCAAATATTTATATCTAGTATCATCAGTTATTTGCATGGGAAATAAAACTTGCCAACGTTATGATGTTATAAAAAGAGATTCTCTAGATACCTCTTCTTTGTTCTTTCCCTGCTTTTAATATTAGCTTATAGCCTCGGGATATATACACTTGCATCTTTTTACGTTTAACCTGACTTCAACTTACCTCATTTTTCAAAACTCCCTGTATTTTATACATCCGGCCATGCATAACAATTTCTGCATCGTCGCTCCTTTTACTAGACTAAAAAACCGGAAGTTTCACAGCAGAGGAAAAAAATAGGTAAAAAAATGACCATGAAATTTTCTTACACCGATAAACATAAAATTCCTGAATAAAGCGCTAAAATTTTTATCTCTTTTCTTTCCTCTTTTGTCTATACTAATGGCTTTAGTTGTAATAACTTGTAGTAATTTGCTACAACTGATTTTTTTATTTAAAACTTTAATTTATTTACTGATTTTTACTACAATAAAGACAGCTATATTCATTTTGTAAGAGATATTGCTATTGAATTTCCTTGTTGTCCCTAACTTAATAAAATATCCAATTTTCTTTCAACAAAAGGAGATTTTTTTCCTACTTCTTGCATCTTTAAGCAATATCAATTGTTTTCAGTTAATTTTACTAGAACGTGTTACATCATATTGCAAATATCACCCAAGAAATACTATTTTATCCCTACTATCCGAGTACGAGCAATCTTAGAGGTTTTTTGAACCTATGTTACAAAAAGAGAGATTACAAAAGAATTGTTATATTGAATATACACTGGTGTGCAAAACTTAAGCAACAATGTAAAAATTTAGCACATAGGCATGAAATTGTAGAAAAGAAGGTCTGGAGATCAGTACAATGAACACGTAAGTCAGAAGAAACGTCATGCGTATGCAAATATCAGGAGCGAAACGTCAGAGGCGACGTGAGCGTACACAAAACGCGTGATGTCGGCGAGCGCAGCTCAACAGTAGAATAAAAGGAAAGACTGAGACGCAATTCAACATATTCGTTGCAAGTGCCAGTGAGTCAGTTCGTGAAATATGGCTAGAAGAAATCACCTGGACGACTTTACACATGGAAGAATGATCGGAAAGCTGGAGGAGGGGCGTACTGTTACCAGTGTTCGTGCAGAGTTCAGAATCAACAAAACTGTCGTTTCGTGCGCTTAGAAAGCGTTCCAAACCACAGGTACAGCTGTTAGAAAGGTTATATATATATATATATATATATATTGTTGCGAAAAATTCGGCGGTTGCGCCTGTATGTAAGCTTTCCGGCATAGCACTAGGGTTGCCATAAAATAGTGTATGGTAGGGTAGCCAGATTGGCGACTTTATCGTCCATTTGGCGACCAAATAGGCGATATCCCATGGTCCAATCGGGAAGCTTCTAGAATAACTTCCTGTCGAGATATTTCTCGAAACGTGTGGAACTTAAAGAAAAGCTATATAAACCCTTGCGTTTCTGAGAGCAAGCAGATTGAGAAGATTGTGATTAAGTGTGAGGTTGTGAGAATAGCTGCTTAGTGCGAGTGCTAAGCTACGCGAGAATTCTGTGAACGGAAAGCGATCGAGATAGTGCTTTGCCGTGAAGCTGCCTTTACAGTATAGCTTAGCAGTGTATTGGTGATTGTTCCACGGTGTTTATTATAAGTTTAGTGTTGCCGTGAAGCTACCTTTACAGTTACAGCCTGAAGCTGTGTTGCTGATTGTTTCAGCGTATTTTTTGTAGATTTTCGACGATTTTAAAGGTAATTTTGGAACTGTGCTGTAAATAGTGATTCTTGTAAATAAATTGTGCTTTTTACTGTTCTGCATCGTGTTTTCATCGGATACTCTCAAATCCACGAACCCGTAAAACGCAACAATATATATAAAGATTAGAAAAAGGAGTAAAATTCTAAAAGCAATGGCCTAAAAGTAAATTTGATACCTTTGTTCCAGAGTGTAAAAATACTTTGAACAAATAATCAATTACTAAAAAAGGAAAGTAATTGCAAAAAAAATAAATGTTGGTAATGAAAAAACTCAACATTTAAATAATTAAAACACGTAAAAATTCATAGCATTTTTAAACACAAGCTAAATTATATATTTAAATCACAAGCTAAAACTACAAAGAATGGCAGTAAATGGCAATTTAGTTTAACTCGAGGTTCATCATGGACTTATCAAGGGAAAAGCGTGATCATTACGCGTTTCGTCAAATGACAATAATTGAGATTGAAACGTAATTACATTAACAGAAAAATAAAAGAATCAACATATTACAGTTGGTCTCAATTCTTATAAGGGAAAAGAAATGATAAGAATTGAGACCAACTGGAATGGTTAGGTTAGGTTAGGTTATTCAATTATAGCAAAGCACACGAGGGCTATCTGCCTAAAGGGAGGGATGCTTTCGTGGTGGACTTTCTAGGTAGAGCTGGCTCGTATACACGTTACACATGGGGAAAACCACGAAAACGCCCATACAGCCAGACCGTCCGCGAGATTCGAACCTCGGACCGAATTACCAGCGTTCAGCGTCTTTACAGCTCGGCCGCTGGTGGGCCGAACTGGAATGAATATCGAGTTAAGCTAAATTGCCATTTACTGCCATTCTTTGTAATTTTAGCTTGTGATTTAAATATGTAATTTAGCTTGTGCTTAAAAATGCTATTAATTTTTACGTGTTTTAATTTTTTAAAATGTTGAGATTTTCAATACCAACATTTATTTATTTATTTATTTATTTTTTGCAATTATTTTTACTTTTTTACTTTTTTAGAAATTGATTATTTGTTCAAAGTATTTTCAAAGTATTTTGTTGAAAGTAAAGGAACTAAGGTATCAAATTTACTTTTAGGCGATTGCTTTTAGTATTTCACTCCTTTTTCTAATCTTTAAATTTAATTTTGCAGCTCTACGCGCAAAATTCTTGACCAAATGGGTCTCTCATGTTCTAGTACTACTTTCTAAAAAATTATATATATCTATATATATATATATATATATACCTAACTGCAGTTTCCTTAAAAATTACTGGA
>KK117745.1:536166-558303 GCA_000611955.2 Stegodyphus mimosarum
TTTAACGAATAATATTTTATCACATAATTTAACCGGTAAAGAAAAATCAGATTATTCACTAACGAATTAATGAATAACTAAATATCAAAAATGTAAAAATACATAATTAGTATTAATTTAAACAGTATTAATTAATATAATTATTATTAATTTTTTCTTTCGACCAATGACACTTTAACAATTCAGAGAATAATAATTCTTGTTAGAGATTCGTAAAGTGCCATGAGATTTTCAAGAATTTAATAATTCTGTTTCAATAATTCACCTAGCAAGAGACTTAATAATTTTGTTGTACTAATAATTTAATGCCTTTTGATTACAATTTAACTAATAATAGAGCAAATATTGAAATTAAAAATAACGGTTTATAGAACACTTATTAAAGGTAATGAATAATAAATTAATGAAAATTTGCTTAAAGCTGAATAACTATAGCTTAAAAAATTATTAAATCGAATGATAATAATTTAATGAGTAATGAAAAATAATAATTTTAATAATTAATGAAAAATTCAAAAGCTGTTGTTTGAAAAAGAATTATATAAAACCTAAAGAATAGTTTTAAATTTAATAAATTGTGATTTAAAGAACGTTAAATTGTATTAATAATCGAATAATTATATTTAAAGAATATATTATACATAATTTCCAGTCATGTGTACTTAGAGATAAACTTAAATTATTTAACATATAATAATTTTTAATGTTATTGTTTTCTTAATATTTTTTCAGTTATTTTTTTCTGTTCATCCGTTTAAAATAGCAGAAAAGTTATGAAAGTAGAACGTCAGGTTAGATTTTTATAATGCTATCCAAAACTACAAATTAGTGTAATTTTACATAACAGTTTCTAAACTTACATATTTTGTTAAGAAAGCTTTTTACGAAAACTGCAAGTCTTTCGATGAAATTATTTAAGTTTATAATAACACATGCAATCTATAACTGTCAAACGAATAATACCAATATGCAACTAATGACTATTGTTTCATTATACATTTCAAATTTCTAGTTCAAAATACAGGGTGTTTATAAAGCCCCGGACCCATTTTGATGTTTAATAACTCATAAAATAATAAAGATGGATTAAAATTAATAACATAAATGGTTAGATAGACTCAAAAAGTTTCATGAGCCTTGTCGATGAACTTCCACGGGTGCCCCCTTCGTCTCACGGAGAATATCAAGTCGATATTCAATTTCACGCCAGGTACCGGCAAGCATGTCGGCATCCACAGAGGCTATTGCGGTTGTAATTCTGGCTTTTAGGTCATCAATGTTCGACACTCTCCTCCTGTAAACGTTGTCCTTTATAAATCCCCAAAGGAAAAAGTCCAGTGGCGTTATATCAGGTGATCTGGGTGGCCAAGGAATTGGACCGACCTCCTCGCCCAATTCATCTTCCTGTTAAATGGTCATTCAAAGAACTACGAACGATGGTACCCCAATGAGGTGGTGCACCATCTCGTTGCAAAAAGACATGTGGCTGAAGCTCTTAGTTGTGGAAATACGAAGTTTTCCAACATGTCCTAAGTATACGACTGATGAAACCGTCTTTTCTGTAAAAACGAAAGGCTCAATGACTCGGTCGTGCATTAGTCCACACCACACATTAACCTTTGTCATAACCATAACATCATTAACCATAACACTGGAATAGTTGCCAAAAACAAAAGAGAGGAAAATGAAATTAATAAGCAGACGATATTTAGAAAAGTACTGATATTTAGACTGGAAAATGAAATTATCTGATATTAACCACACGCGCAGACGATATTTATAAAAGTAAAGTTATTCAAACCTGAAAAGGAAAATATATAGGTTATTCCATCAATAAATGCCATACGTTTGTTTATATCTTCATTATTTTATAAGTTATTAAACATCAAAATGGGTTCGGGACTTTATAAACACCCTGTAGTTTCTTCAATAATAATACAAACTTCTAGATAACAAATATGAATTTAAATAAATGATAGACAATTCCAGAACAGAAAATATTATGAAGTATAGAGGAAAATAAGTTCTAATTACACTGTTGAGAGCCCTTTTTGCTTTTTTTGAAGCTCATCTTATTACTATTTTCAAAATATTCTTAAGAATTTTGAAATGAGGAAATCCATAATTAAGTGACGACATGCAACAGAAATACGAGCGAAAAAATGTCAGCTATGTGTTATGTGATACAAAAGAATACACAGTTTTCAAATATGCTCATCAGAAGAAAAGTTTCAAAATTATGCAGTTTCTGATATAAAATCTGTGCCTAAAAGTTTTAAGAAATGACAATTCGTATTGTATTATAATTCCCTCGAATGATGTAGCAAATGTATTTATTCATCATGCATAGTTACTATGCTTTGAAATCTATCGCTTTTAAAAGCATAGTATAGAGGTCAAAAAGGATGGTTTCGTTAAAATATGATGCCCGAAATTTTTCGCGATTAAAATACTTCGTTTTCTTGGTACAAGGGAGTGAAAATAACGTGTTACTCTCTACACCTTCTGCACACTTTCTTTCTAATTGCATACAATAGCTTTGCGTAGAATATCATAAAGTTTTCAGATAATTTTGTAGACCTCTTTACAAGCCATGTTAAATTTTGGAAATTCTTAATATAGTCCCCCTTTTGAGAACACCGTTCAACCCTTTATAGACATATTATAATCGGTGCTGTGTCTTCTGCGTATGTCCCTTATAGTGCATAGCTGTCTACAATTAAAAAATTTAATGGATGCTCCCGTAAGCAATTAGAGTTGTACTTATCAGCCACATTACATTTTTAAAATTTTCTAAAATGTTCTTAAAATGATAACCGTTTTGAAGAATACAGTTTTATTGACATTTCCCTTTCTTTAAAAAAAAACCCTAATATGGCGTAACCCTAATATAGCGTGGCTAGAAAGTCCCTTTACACCTGAACTAAATGCGTTAGATGAGTTAAAGACGTTTAAGATTGAACCTTCGGGATTACTGATATGGCAACCGTGCTTCTCACGTGAATTTGAACGTGATTGCCAAGTGACTGCTCAGGGAGGATAATAAAGATGCCCAAATTCTACAGCTCCCTCAAACTTCGCACTTGCTTTCGTGAACATCTGAATGAACTGCTTTTTTCTTCCTGGTGAGTGTGACATTGGTTCCCAAATTCACCAATTCCTTATCCTTGAGCGCCTCGAAGTCCGGACTTGACGACATTAGGCAAGGCCCTCTGAGGGATCATCAAATCAAACGTCATGAAGAAGAGGTACGTGGACAGAGATGCTTTGAGGGAAGTTTGCTTCCAGTATGCAGTACCACAGCTGCTAAAGCAGATTAATATGAGGATATTTCAAGCATATCAAGCTGTGCAGATATAATGGAGGTGCACATCCAACATTTTGGACAAATAGCTGTAAGTTACAATGAAAAAGCAACACCTGTAAAGGGACTTTCGTCCACCCTGTACATCATCTTGAAAAAATGTTTCTGGTTTTACCTTTGTAAATATAAGTACTACGAACTGTTGGAGTGTGAACTGTGAAATGTTGATTATTGGAAAGGGAACTGTTGTAATGTATGAAATATGAACTGTTGTGAATTTTTGGGAAAGACCAGTTCCTTTGTAATTTTCCTCTGAATTCTCTAAATGTTGTAAAACTAGTGAGCTTTAAGAAGAGATATATTTTAGAGATCAGTAAGTAGCCTGCAGATTAGAAAACTAATGAGAAATGGGCATAATTAAAAAGCGTCATACACTTCTTTACAGCAAACTAATTAGTAGCAGTTGCGTATGGAAAAAAAACTTTCATCTCTTATTATTCAGCCTTTGCAAGAAAATAAACAAAATATTCTGCTTGAATTTCTTTTGCAAATAGGGTGGGTATAGAACAGACAAACATTTGAGACGTGATAGCAATCATTTCTAGAGGTTACAGTTTGGCTGCTCTACTGAAATAGATTGAAAGCTTTATTCTTTTATATTTATAACATATAATGCGTTGTATAGTTTGTATTTACGTTTTATAAGATAAACATATATAACTCCTAGAATTATATGAAATACTATTGACCTATGTATTGATTATACGAGTAAAATGATATGCAAATACTAATTGAAGATATGGTTAATTTGACTTTAATAGGATAGGACGGTTAAAATGATGTATTACGAAATGGCTGCCCAGGCTGACTGCTCCAAAGAAGGGCTCAGGATTGAATCCCAGAGAAGTCATAGATGTGTGTAAACATATAGAATCTGTGTGGCAATAGGCACTTAAAATGTACGGCAACTTGTAATCCTGTCGAGATGGTTGGGGAAGAGGAGTGAGAGTGTTCTACCTCGGGATTCCACCCAGGGCGAAACCTTAGTAATTGGAAAGGTTTGGTGATAACTAATAGTCCTATATGGATGCACAGGTTCCGGCTATGCTTCAACCTGTACTTGTATTATGGAATGAAAATGTAATTTTAATTCGATTTTTAGTTTATTTCCGATGGTCATTCATTTTCAAGCCTTTTATTATTTAATTTGGGAAATTTTATGGATCATCTTATGACGCAGCCTTGATTTATACAAACATCAAATTGAACTAATCTATGTAAAGTGGTTAGTAAATGAGATTCTTTTCAATATTTTTCAGACTGAAATATGTAATCTTTCCAATGATTTTCGCTTTACAAAATAAGTTTCAGAAACACATTTTATTTTAATATAATTTCTTTATTCTGTCTGCGTTACTTGAATCCTATTCTCCTAATATTCAATACATTTTCTCAAATTTCTGTGTACCTACTAAATGGATAGAAATTAATTGAAATGAGTACACGATTAGGGATTAAAACGTGCAGAAACTGAACTGAACTTGCTAAGTGAATTGGCCCTCTAAAAATCTATTCATAGAGTACATCATTTTACGAGCTAGGCAGATAAGGTTAGACCTGTCTATCCTTTCTATATATTTGAGGGTCTTTAATACAGATACGGTTCGCCTGAAATGCTCTGTAATTTTTATAACACCCCTTAAATCTCAAAGAAAAGACTGAGCTAGAGAAACTGTAAATTTTCCCTCCTTGTCTGTATGTAAAGGCAACGCCAGCGAAATGCATCAAATTTCTCCAAGTATTTCAGAATATTTCACAAACGACGATCATCCAAATGCTTTATTTTGAAAAATTCCAGCGACGAGAGACTGAACGACGAGATTTAGATACGTACATATGTATGAGCGTTTTTCTCCGCCAATAAATTAAAATAGTTATTTCTAAAAGAAATATATATTTACTTTACAAATTAAATTTTTTATGCTAGAATCGTAGAGTTGCATACGAATGATTATTAAAAGAAATATAATACCCCAATTCTCTTGAGACGGAACACAGCTCTATACATAAATATAAATTAGGAAAATATGCTAGTACCATAAAATGGAATTTGGAAAAATTTGGGTTGTAAATAATCTTAGTTTCCTTTTACAATCTATTGCATTATATTTACTTCTGGAAATTAATATATTGCAAATAGGGTAAATTATTATTATTATTATTGGAATAAATATACAATTATATTAATCATAATAAAGAACTTTTTTCCCAGAAAAGTATGTTTCATCAAAATCTATTAAAACTGTCTCATGTGTTGAATATTTAAGTAAATTTAATTGAAGGTATTTATTGTTCCCAAAGGAGTAAGGAGTACATACCTCAAATAATCTTAGTTATTATTGTCTAAATATATACAGAGAAACAGAGACTATAATAACTAAGAGAAAAGTAGTAAATTATAGCGCTTAAACAGTTTATATTGAAAAATAGGTACACTGCGAAAAAAAAATGGGACAGTTCTATATCTCCCGTTCTACTGGGCCGATAGACGAAATTCAAATTGCGTCTCCCACGCCTCGAAAGCGCGACTTAGGATATGTATTAGATTTATACATAGCATTGTTCTAATATAGGTATTTTGACACAAAATCGGACTTTTTTTGAAATGACATGCCAATTTTTTTTCCACATTTCGATCCTACGACTCAAATTATACCTAATTGCCAAGTTTTGTAAAAATCGCAGTTTTTCAAAAATCAGCTCTCAAAATTTTAGCTGCTCAATGTTAATTTAATTTGGTATGTATTTATTATGATATCTTATTTTTATAGCATTTACTGGATTCCTTCTTCCACAGTTCGAAAGTTAGGTTCACTCCAAATACAATTCACCCATTATTTGTGACTTATTTTTAAAATTTGTATTTTTAAATAATTTTTATAAATTTTTGGAAAACAGTTTTGAATTGTAACCTCTAAAGGTTTTACCGTCAACTTAAAGTAGATGCATTTCTAAGTTTACCTGCAAAAAAATTAGAGCTTTTTATTCAAAATTTTCGAAGATATACGTGAATTTATGTGTTGGCGCGTTTTGAAATTTGGCATATTTGTTGAAAGTTAATGTTAACATAATGTTAACACTTTGCTAGAATTCTTTAAAAGTAGGAGCGATGTGACTTTTTTTCCGCTCATGCACAATATAAAAAGGTAGGAACGATGTGACTTTTTTCCCGCTCCTTCACAATGAAAGGGATGGGAAAATAGGTTGCCATATACACTGGTGTGCAAAAATTAAGCACGAAGTCGAAAAATTAGCATATCAGCTGAACGAAGAGGCAGAGTGAACAGAAAGAACAATCAGGAGATTAAGTAAGGTGATGTACGGTAGCACATGCGCAGATATGCAGGTAGACGTAATGGGGGAGTGTCTGAGTAGTATAAAGCATGTTGTCGGTGTAAGATCAGTATTTCTGGCAAAGAGATTGCATGCCGTATAGCAGTTAAAATCACACAGAGTTGCTGCCTCAGCGAGAAATGGCGAATAATCAATCTGTTAGACGACATCTGGATGCTTTTACCCGAGGTCGAATCATTGGGAAGTTGGAGGAAGGCCGCAGTGTGACAAGTGTGGCTGCAGAGTTCGGAATTGCTCACAGCATCGTTTCACGACTTTGGAGACAATTTCAAACTACAGGAACAACTATCCGGGGGTTTAGTAGTGGTCGTCCACGAGGAACCACACCCGCAGATGACCGGTATATTGCCTTACAGGCCAGAAGAAACAGGCGGCAGACAGCGGGAGAAATCGCTAGACACACGACACAGGCGACTGGACGACCGATATCGCGTTTTACCGTGGCCAGAAGACTGCACGGTGGTGGTCTGTTTGCACGACGCCCTGTACGGTGTGTACCTCTAACGCCTGCCCATCGGAGAAGGCGTTCTCTGTGGTGCCGGGAACACCGGAATTGGAGAGACAATGAATGGGGACGAGTACTCTTTACAGATGAGAGCAGATTTAGTCTGAGTTGCGATTCTAGACACATACACATCTGGACAGAGCGGGGAACACGCAATAACCCCTTCAACATCATCAAAAGGGACTGTTTTGGAGGTCGCGGAGTTCTCGTTCGAGCAGACATAATGCTTGGTAGCCGGACCGACCTTCATATCTCCCAAGGAGGTTCGTCACCTGGGACTGCTATTGTAACGAGGTTCTTCTTCCTTACATGCGTCTTTTCACAAGGGCTATGGGTCCTCAGTTCCTCTTCATGGACGACAACGCTCCACCTCATCGCACAGTTACTGTCGAAGAGCTGTTGGAGAGTGAAGATATTGAACACATGGATTGGTCGGCAAGGTCTCTGGATCTAAATCCCGTCAAGCATGTACGGAACTTACTAGGGAGACCCGTGGCAGCACGTAACTTATCGCCAGTAACGATTCCGAAACTGCGATTGGTGCTACAAGAGGAACGAGCAGCAGTGTCTCAACAGCTCATTAACAACCACATATCCAGCATGCACAAATGATGTGAAACCTGCCTAGCAGTCAGGGGAGATCATATCCCCTATTAAAGACCGGATGTTTCTTGCTGGACACCCATCACAGGGATGTTTCGGCCTTCAGTCGCATTGCGCTCCATGCTACTTTTTCAATAAAGCTTCTTTTTATCCCTCTGATTTCTCTTTTAGTAAGTGTTGCTTACATTACTCATGTCCTTACGTATTGGGGATCTTACGGTATTAAATGTGTTGATTTGGAAAGCTTTTGTACAAAGTTATATTGAAAAAACCGTCTCGTCCTTAATTTTTGCACACCAGTGTATTAAGAAGTTCAGCAAGTGAATTATTCTTGGCGCAAACTGAAAAAACATTCGCCAAGTTAAATTTTTGAATTTCTCCGTAAATTTCTCACCAAATTTTACAAAATTTAGTATCTAGGCATAATTTGTGTCATAGAATCGATACATGGAAAAACATTCGTATGTTATTTCAGAAAAAGACCCATTTCGTGTCAAAATACTTTTGTTAGAACAATGCTATATATAAATCTAATATATATCCTAAGTCGCGCTTTCGAGACATGGAAAACGTAATTTGAATTTTGTCAATCAGCCCAGTAGAATAGGAGATATGGAGCTGTACCCCCTTCTTTTTTTTTTTTGCGCAGTTTAAAGTTTAAAAACCTTGGCTCCCTTTTCATTTCTAAAGTCGAGAAATCGCAGTCTTTGTCATCGAGGTAAAGTGAGCTTGTAAAATCGTTAGGAACATTTAAATCCTTAGCTCTATCTGTCTCTACCATGGAACCTTGAGCTTTTCTCCTTAGTTTCATAAGGAGATGACTTAAAACTTTGCACCGTCCAGTGGCGAAAGGCTAGTGCATTGCGCAGTTGCACCACAGGTCCGGTGTTCGATCCTTGTGCTGGGCAAGGTTGAACCAGCGTTTCATCCCTTAAGTGGGTCTATAAAATGAGTACCAAGTTTGCTTGAGGAGTAAACACCGGAGGACCTGAGACAAGTTGACCACTTGTCCAGGACATATGCTGATACAATCCGGGGCGCAAAGGTCAAGAAAGCAGAAAAAAAGCACTGCAGGCCGTGGCCCGCTAGAGCTGTTGCGCTACTGAGTTTAGTTTAGTTTAGACTTTGGGTTTAGTACCATATTAGCTACAAAGTCTCAACTTTTGTCAAACAAGTAATTGGTTTCATCATTGAAAACTTTTGGTATCGAGGTACTTTTGGTACTGAAAACTTTGGAATCTTCTCTTGTTTCTTTAGATGCATTCGACAAGTGAACTTTATGATCTGCTTCCATCACTTCAGACTTGCAAATATGTTGCATGAGTTTCAAAACTGCTTCATTTTACGTCGTCATCCACCCTTTGCGTCTTTCACTTTCGTTTTTAATGCATTTTCAGGTTTCATTTTCGAATTTGTATTAATACGAAACTGGAGATACCGCCAGTTGTTATAAATTGCGCATGTTTGCCTTTATATGTTGAAATAAAAATTATAACGTATTTTCTCCCTCCCTTGCAGCATGCTTTCGTGGTGTGATGGTAGCGCACTCGAGAGGTCCAGGTTCGAATCCCGGGGAGGGCAATGAACATTTTTCACCTCTTCTGCTTCCCTCCCCAAAAAAAAATGACTCAACAATGGCGCCTGAACTAAAAATAGTGGTGGACGATAATTCTTCACCACCAGGATTTGGCAATTGGATCCCCTAATTCCCAGTCGTCCTTTAAAAGGTGGGAATTATATAGGGTGTTTTCTCCCTCCCTGTAGTATGCCTTCGGGGTGTAAGAGTAACACACTCGACGCGCATTCGAGAGGTACAGGTCTGAGTCTCGACAAGGGCATTGGATTTTTTTTTACGTCTCATGCTTCAAAATAACTTAATGGTTCTACACAATAAAGTTCATTTTACGTGATTTTTTTAACAGAACTCGGGGGAAAAATTAATAATACACAACAAACACTCAGAGCAATCATCTCTGAGTAAGAATGGACACTACTTAAATTTGAGGCTGATTGATTCTTTCAGACAGCATGTGCGGAAGTGCCACTTGTTGTCCACAACTCGTTATACGAGTCAGAAAATTTCATATTTCCTCTGCAATAATGTGCGGAAATGTCACTAGTGCCAAACTGTCATATGCGCAAGTGTCACATCACCAATAAAAGTTGAGATGTAAAGCAGGGTAGAAGCGTGCAAGGTGAACAAAGACACGTTAAAGAAGTTCCTCTGTAGTCTAGATAGGAATATAATATGAATAAAAGTAAGAATACATTACATTAGAACATAAATATTAAGTAATGATATTAAAAAAAGATTTTAATTCAGTATTAACGATCATAAACGATGATTTCTAGGTGAATTTACATATTACATTTCTAAGAATTAATTTTGCTTTTAAGGCATTCAACTACGTTCAAATCAACAATTTTAATAAATTTTCCAGAATTTTTAACACCGCATTTTAATGTTTATAAATTAAGCTTCACAAATCTACTTTCATTTTTTCTCTACGATCGTCAGAAGCAGAATTATAATTATTCTCGTTCTACGTCGTGAATCGGGCGTTCTTTTTAAGAATTGAGAAATTGTTGGCTCACAGAGATCACACACACAGAGAAAGTACACACAGAAAGTACACAGAGATCTGTAAATAACTTTAAAATAAGAACTGTTCATTTAATATTTTCATTAACTATTAAGTGCTCAAGGACAATATTAGTTGAGGAATTTGATTTTTAGGCATGGCAACATTTCTTTCTTTTTGTTTTTGTTTGCATTACATTAAACCTATTTTTTGAAAAAACTTAATTTTTTTCAATCTTTTCTGTTACAAGGAAAAAAACTTGAAATATTACTTAAGTAATTTTATGAAACTGTTCACAAGTATTCTAAAAAATATTTAGAATTAAATGGACTGAAAATATAGGTTTATGTACATATCCAAAATTTTTTTAGACAATTTTGGGAATGAAAAGAGAGAAATTTCGCGAAAAATGGCTAGTGCATGTACTCAAACAGATATATTTCAGAGATATTTTATTTTATCACTTAGATTTTAGTACATTTTAATTTCATGTCCCTTAATAAATATATGTGACGAACATAAAAAAATATTAGTAAATATTTTTGTGGGAATATATCTAGTAATCCTGAAACTTAACACATTTTTAACCCAAAATGTAAGAAAAAGCTCAAAATTATGGTTTGATGAGATGTTTACCACCTATTTTTATGATTTTAAGTAGTATTCTGCTAATTAACACTAATAATAGATTTACTTGCATTATTTTCCAGAGTTTAGGTGTGGAACGTAGTCGGTTAAGTTAAAGTACGATCCACTCATTTTTATTATGAAATGTGGTAATAAATTTTAAAATATAAAATTATAAATACATAAAATATATCACATGTTGATATATAAAATATAAAAGTGATTAATGCGGCGTTATTATTTCTTAATTAATATATAAACTACCTATAAATATTTTATGAATGGTTTTTTTTTTGTTTTGAAAATTTTATTTATTAAGCCATACAACTGAAACATTACAGTTGAAAACAGCTGTAATGAAAGTTCTGAATAAGAGCTGATAAGAAATGTACTGTTTACACGTGTTTACTTAGTTAAAGTGACAATTCTCATTTGAACGCACAATACTTTACCGTACATGATACAAGTTCAAATCAAGCAGGAATTCCATCTGAAGCAATTGGTAGACCAAGCTAATGAGGTTGGAATTGGCAGTTACTTAACTCTTCTATGCAAATGCTTTAAGTAACTTCACGTCATCGCACACACGGAGACTGTAACGAACTAATGAATGAATTTCAGTGTAATGAACGACCTCCTATAGACTCTAGCCATGGAATAAATAAATTTCTGCTTAAAAGAAATTTGTATGCTCTGAAATAGATAATTTTTTAGCTATTTAAAAAACCTAATCGCAATGATTTATACATTAAAAAGAATTAATCAAATGAAAAATTTTAGCTGTCATCTAAGCATAATAAGCTACAGTTACCGAACATAAGACGAGTTCACGATGGAAGACAATCTTGCTTGTTTTACGTTCTCTGACACGTATGAATGCGATATGTTGAAAATGTTCTGTAAGATAATAATTGACCTAATTACCAAACTTTGGGGTAAAACCAACGATTAGAGCTTGAGTATTTACTGCTCGAGACCGATATCTCGAGACATCGAAGCGCCAGACCGATATCAGTTTATAGACCTCCCTAAACCAATATCAAAATATCATCATATGACGAATTTCCAAAGGTTTGTTCTACATAGTCGATTGGTCAGAAATATATAGCATTTTATCATTTAGTGTGGGGTTCTAATCCACACATCACATCTCTTACTTTACATTACTTTCTTTCCCTCCTATACTAGCAATTTCTTGATATCAAAATTTCTGTGTGTTTTACAAACATTTTAGCTCAAAAGTTATTTGTATGTTCTAAATATAATTAGTATGGACTATAAGTAGATATACCTCTGGGTTCTTAAATCGAAGAGCGCTAGGTTCCTCTCTTCTTAAAAATATGCGTACTTCTTTGACGTAAAAACTAACGAATAAATGTAAAAATATCTTGAAATATTGTTTTAAAGCCAGGAGGCTCATATGAGACAACTATGCAGATTGGTTTTACACATTTTTAGAGCGATTTCTATAAAGAAAATGAATTGAAATAAAGTTTTTTTAAATAAAATGTCTGACGACTACTGATTAAGAAATATCTTCTGTTACTTTCAAAATGTCGCGTGTAGACAAACAATGAGTCGAAGGATATATTTTTGCGCTTTCTGAAGGAAAATATTTCAATTCCATATTCAAAAACGTTGGGAAATGCAGGATATTAAAATTTCGAAGTGCAGAATAAGCAACATTACTAATAGGAAAGGGAAAAACCGTCAATCATTACTTCTACATTGAAAGAATACTCTAAAGGTATACCTGGAATTCTAATGTAATAATTCTGATTTCTAAAGTTAAATCATTGGTAACAAGAGAAAAACCTCTGACGCAGAAATATGTTGCAAAGTCTTTAAATTCATCTGTAGCAACAATAAATAAAATAACAAATCAAGGTTTACAATTTAAAAATGCTAAAAAACTAATGTTCAGCAATTTTTGCAGAGGTATGTGGCTCAACGCAGAGAAATTCGACGACCCAGTATGAAAACTATTTAGCAGGAGATATATAGAAATACACTGTGAACCTTGATGAAGCATGGGTTTACGTAAATGACAGCAGAAAAAAATAGGTTTATTTAGTTCCGTCAGTGTAAAGAAAGTTTCAGTAATGGGTTTATGATTGTCGCAAGATTCTCTTACATTGAGAAATTAGAAACAAAAAGAGTGTAAAAATGCTAAATCAACTGAAGAAAAAATAGAAATCGATTCAGTTTAGAAAAAAAAACTTAAATCAGCTAAAAAAATGATAATCTATTCAATTTGGAAAAAATGCTAAAATCAACTCAATGTATTATCAAGAAGAGGGTTTACATCCGTTATTTTAAAAATCTGATGTCTTTCAAAGAGTGACAAAGCTACAAGTTATATTTCGAAGCGTACCACTGCATTCCTTGAAAAAATGAAGACTGATACAGATATTGCATTTGTATCTTTTTATCGTATTCTGCAAAGTCCTCTGATGTTTCACCTATGGACTAATGGCTTTGATCCCTTGAAATAAGCTCTTTCCAAACACAAACCCAATGCGATTAAAATCATTGTGGAAGTACCACTGTAGAAAGTAGTCGATGAGGAATGGAAATCAACAGTTCGGAAATTTTACGAAAAGGTTTTCTAAAAAAGTACTTCTTGCATTTTAAAAATTAATTATACGGCCCCGAAGTCATTCTAAAAATGTGTAAACATCCTTTCTGATTCTCACAAGGGTATATTAAATATAAAAATATCACCTTACGTTTGGATTAATGGAATAAGTTAAATTAATATCTCACTTCCATCAGCGACGATCTTAAGTTAAGTAATGTAACTTAATTTCATTATGTTACTTCTACGCTTTGGAGAGGAGTTGCCAGCTTAGACAATAAAGTCTCAGCATTAATGTTTCGGAACTTGATATGTAACATCACTCAGGCAAGCTTTTAGAGTTACCCAAACACATTTTAAGGAGAACTAAGAAAGATAAATAGCGAGAAAATTTAATTATTCCATTTATCTACACTCTTATAGAAAATAAAATTGTAGGTGGGAAATATTCTAGTTAGTTTACGATGAGCTACGCCTTATTTAATTTAACCAGCACATTTCATCTGCCCGCTTCTTGAAGGAAGCTGTCCTCATATTAAATAATATCTGACTGCAGAACCTCACAGGAGTTTTCATACGATAATCAAGCAAAATAAAGCAATCATAGAAATCTATCTCCCACCGGTGATTCATCTAACCTGGTTTAATCAAACTTTTTCAATCATGGCCACGATTAAAAAATATCGGAACGAAAGTGAACCAAAATATCACAAAGGGAAAATTTTCTTAATCAATTTTAGTTCATCTAGGGAAAACATGCCCGAGATATATATATTTCATGCTGCCAGTACATCATGAAAAATGCAGCAGTAGAGCGGATTTTTGGAAATTAAAACTTTTCCATTTGAAAATTACTTGCCTGGTAGTTTTGTTTCTGTAATTCAGGAAAAGAAATGTCAAAACAAATAGTAATAATAATAATAATAATAATAAATCACACGCTTCATTGATAATAAGACCTGAAAACACTTTCCCTTTGCAAGTTATATATATATCTATGTCACAGCAAACTGCATTGAGTCTAGAAATTCTATGATCGTGTTTGTTTTTAAAGATGAATTTCAAAACTTGCACGAAATTGAAGGAGAAAGAACTTTTGTTGATTCTTTTTCCCTTCCAATTACGTGAAATAAGTTTCTTGATGCTGTTTTTATTTTATGATTGTTATTTATTTACTTCTGTGTGCCTTCACGAAAAGGTACCTGAAGAAATGAATCTCGGGGTAAGATTGCATGATGAAGAAAGTAAGGATAAATTTCCGAGGCGCACTTTTAAAATTAAATATGGAAGCTCAGACAAAGATAAACAATCAGTTTAATACGTGAATATGAAATTCTACTGTGACGTTGTTTAATATACTGCAGTTACAGTTGTTATAAGGGCGCTGCCTGAAATAAATAAATGTGGTGGTTCCTTATTAACTAGCTTAGACAAAAAACATTAATTCTTCAAGCAAAAAACATTCTTTCTAGAAAATAGCGCAGACTCGAAATAATATTCTTGCCTGCAAAATGCTTCAAATGGATTAATAAAAATAAAATAAAATAAAAAAAAGTAAAACTTGAAAGGTTTTAGATTTTAAATTACGTCCAAAGGGGCGTTTTTTAACGTTTTGTGTGTTACCTTTATATATTAAATATCATGTTCTTCGCACTCAAAATTCAGTTCAACAGCAATATCGCAAAATAATTTTAAAATGAGTATACCTTTAGAATTTCCGATAAACAGTTCCTCACGCTTTAGATAAAAAGGTTTCTCTTTTCCCGTAGCATGTTGCCATTGCTCGCTTTTAAATCATTTGTGTGTGTTCATCAAAAATTCCTTAAAGTTTTACAAAATATGAAATAGATAGTAAAACAAATTCCAACTTCAAATTCGGGCTTCCAGATGCGCATATTCGGGTGAAAACGTACGTTATTCAAAATTGCATGGCTCTAAGTATCGTTGTTTAATCCCATTTGGAGAAATATACATGCGTTTATGCAGATTCTTCATTATTTAATTTCTTTAAATATAATAATGGGCTGCAGTATTTTGTGGCAACAGTTTGAAAAGTGATTCAAACTTTTAATGCTTCCAACGCAAAATCGCAAAACGAAAACAATAGTCCTTCAGGGACAAAGCCGCTTTGGACTAATAAAACTTTTCAGCTATCTGCGACCAAAAATATTATTTAATCGAAAATCACGTGCATTTAGTTGTTGTTTTTTATCCTCCTGATATGAAAGAATATTAATCAGGCTCATGAATTCACTATGGCTGAGAGGTAGCAAGCCCCTGTCCTTGGCCTGGGCTTCTGGAACTACGACTTTTGCCCAATTCCGTCTGAATTTTAATGAAGAATCCCCGATTGAGAAAGAACGGATCAGAAGTTATCTTACGTCTACCCTCCTACCATCAATCGCTTGAAAGAATTTTAGGCTCCACAATATTATAAGAGCTCCCATGCCATAAAGACGTTACACATATACAAAAATCCATGCTTTGTCTGGGATTCGAACAATGTTCCAAAATATGTGCTTAGCAGACAAATATATTAAAATACACATAATTACCTACTAACATGCTTCTAGCTATGCAAGTGGTCTTGATTTAGATATTTTTAGATATTCATAAGTTAAGTATTTCTTTTATATTAAATAATGTTAAATTGTGTTTCCCCCCATTTCATTTATTGTTTTAAACTTCCCTAAAATATTGAAAGGAACAGAACCTTCCCCATGTGACCTTCACTTTAAACACCTTATCAGTGTAAAGTGAGTAACTCTATATTGATGGTCTTAATTCTGATCACATCCTCCACTTTATAATGAGCGAGCACTGCACTTCTACTCATTTCATGTATTTTAGCTGTACTACGCAATCCCAACCGGGTAGCTATGACAGCGGCATCGAAATTAATTGGTATAAACCTGATCAAAATCTTTTTTAAAATCTTTATATGCAATTGTTGCTCGTCTTTTACTTCAATCTTAAATTATGCATATAATTTCATTACTAGACTTCTTTCAAACTCTGTTGTTATTGTTGCTGTGACTTATCTCACTTGTCTGCCAGTAACATCAGAAGAAGCTCACGAAATTCATCATGGCAAGGAATAGAAGATTACTCCTATCGTTGACAAGAGCCTTGAGTACCATACAGGTGACAGGGAAACTTTACGGGTCCGAGGGTCTCCCACCTCTCTTCCCCTACCACACACCTCTTGAGAAGACTTTCCGTTCGCCGCATATTTAGAGCGCCCCCATACCGCACTAATACTACACATTTACAAACACACATGCTTTCTCCTGGATTTGAACCCGGGCCCTTCGGTACGGCAGTCAGTATCGGGAGGCTTTTCAAACTCTTGCGATAACTACTGGTGAAAGAGCAATTTACAATGAATGTTTTATGTTTTGTTTCCTAATTAATGCTATTATTTAAATTCTGTATGCATTTTCCATGTTTCGTAATAGCCTTGTTCTGCAATTAATGTGAAAAATGTTTAATATTTAACATAGTTATTAAAAGTTAATGCACTTTCCTGGTAGAGTTAATTGCTTGAGTAGAATTCATTGCTGAGATTGTTGACGACCTATGTTACTGCAATTTTATACAAACCATTGCATTAGGAACTTGAATTGCTAAATTTCATATTCGTCTAACAAATGTTACGTAGGCTATTTTTTTTCAACCTCCGATGGGCTATAAAGAAAAGACAGGTGAATATATGAAAAAGATTTTATTACCAAAAGTAAAGTACAATACAGGTTATTTCTCCACATAATCGCCTTGACGACTGAGGCATTTGGCATATCTGTGAACAAGCTTTGCAATATCCTCTTCGTAAAATGTTCCCGCCAGTGATTGGAAGTGAGTTGTGACGGTTTCTTTGAGCTCTACATCATTTTGGCCCCCTTCATCATGCACCCCCTTCATCATCCTTGACCGTCTTCATCATCCTTGATCTTCATCATCCTTGATCTTCATCGTCCTTGATCCCCTTCATCATGCACATCAGTTCGGCCATCTTTAAACTTTCGACACCATTCACGAACAACGCCATCACTCATAAAGCTGTCTCCATACACTCGACTCATTCTTCGATAAATTTCCGCTGCACTGTTCCCTTCTGCCTGGAAGAAACGAATAACAGCTCGCAATTCACACTTGGCGGGAGAATCAATAGCGACAGCCATGTTTACGTGACTGCAACTCAACAAAAAATGGCGTGTTGAACTCCGCCATTGACAGAGCGTGTGGAGGGGGAGATGCGCAGTCGCCTACTACGCACACCAACCACCTGCCGTATGCCTAGCCATTATACTGTACGATCGGAGGTTGAAAAAAAAACAACCCTCGTATTCATATAACTAGGTAACATACATACAGAAATAAGTTGTAATTTTTTTTATTAGTGGGTTAAAACCGAAAATATTTGTTTTCTATTCAACGGAATTCTTCGTTTTCAGCACTAGGCAGGTGACCTTGCTTCGAAAGTCTTAGTTTAGTTGCATTTTTCATGTTATAGCAAAGGAACATTGTACTTGCACTCTTATTTTTTCTAAATGACGTCGAAAGGGTAGAAATTAATATGTATGGAAACTACGTCTACTGCCATTGCTGCCTGAGATTCTTTTTAAATGTACCAGTTTTATATTATTGAAATTATTTCCACTGACTGCATTTAACAGAAATCTTTTGATACTTTATAATGTATTTTTCCCGCCTTCTCCGCATGTCTTTGTGGTGTTGTGGTCAGCAAGCTGGACGCGTAACCGAGAGATCCGTGGTTCGATTCCCAGCGAGGTCATTGTTCATTTTCCACCTCTCCTGCTCCGAGGTAACTTAATGACTCTATAAGTGGGGCCCGAACTAAAAAAAGGGGCGGATGATGATTCTCAATTACCAGGATTTGGTGATTGGGTCCCTTAATCCCCGGTCGCCCTTTAAAAGGGGGAGTATATAAGGTATTTGTGTGGGGGGTATGAAAAAATGTTTTTTAACATATCACATCATTTCGTAGCACTGGAGTACCTTTTCATCATTGAAAGTAGGATGATCAGCCCATATAGTGTATTAAGCATCTAGAGTGATGTTACATAATATTTACATGGGCGTTTTCATTGTTTTCCTCATGTGTAACGTGTATACGAGCCAGTTTCCCTTAAAGAGTCCTTTAGGATGACATCCCTTCCCTTAGGCAGATAGCTCTTACGGTTTTGCCGTAATCACATAAGCCAAACCCATAATATTTACACACTCTGTAAGTAACTTATTATACTGACAAATATTAAAATTAATATTTGGTGCAATTCTGAGTCAGTCTGTATTTTATATAATTATTCTTAAATAATAAAATTATTATTTTTAGCCTTTGAAGAGATTCAGCTGCCAAGTAGAAACTGGCTAACTCTCGGATTGGTGTTTTGGTCTTTCTCTTATTTTCTAATTGATTGAGTTTCCTGCAGCGCCATCTTAAAAGCAAGATCTCGGATTGCCAGTAGAAATTTATCTTTGGAATTGATTTTACTGGAATGTAAATTTAGAAAATGCTGCTGGCTGCTTTTGATATTTTCGAATCTCATAGCTTCATAATTCACAGGTTTCTTATTTTTATCCATTCTTATTTTTAAATTTTTCATGTTTCGAACTAGCTATTTTAACAAATATAAAAACATTCAGTGTAAAATAAATGCATTAATAATTGCAGCTTATGTTAATTTATATCACAAAGCACGCCTGATCGGTATTGCATATCATAATTCAAACAATTTACTAAAAAAGTCGCAAAAAGGAAATTTTCCGTTCTAGTGCAATGTAAATTACTTTCCATATAAGTAATATAATTCTTCCCTTTCTTATTTTTCAGTTAAAGAAAGAAAGAATGCGCAGCGCAATTTATTGCAATTCAATTTTTTCTTCCTTAAATACAAAGTTTTTATTAAATGCCTTTCATGAGATGAAATTCAGATCTGATTTACTTTTTTTTGTCTTCCAGTAAATTTTTAATTTTGCCTCATTCAGCTTACTAGGTATTGAATTTCAGAACTCACTGTTATGCTCGTATTACCTTTAGCTAAATTATTGAGGAGCATAAACATCATGCTTTGAAAATTAAAATCATGAAAAATATATTTTTGCAGAATTTATATGCATATAAATCGTTTCATTTAGGATGTTTTGTAACAACTGCTTCATGTTTTAGATTCATAAATTATCCATTCTTATTAAAATGTCATAAAGTTTCAAAGCAGTATATATTTATTATTGAGCAATAAAAATCAGTCAGATACTTTGTTGATAGAAACGCTATCACAAGAAACTGATTTCCAATTTGCAAAGCATTATTTTGTTATTACATATTATATGCAATATGAAATTTTAAGGAAAAGTAGCAAACTAAGAAAAAAAAATCTGAAAGCTTTCAAATTTTATATTACGCATAAAGGGACTTTTTTCAAATGTTTTGGTGTTACCTTTATTAATTCAAAGGAGCAGTTTGTCCAGAAGAACTATTACTTTTGTTTTGGAATTTTGTGTTGAAATGTTGGCTCACCTTTCAAAGTGTTGCCACCAAATATTAGAGCCCTGTATTATATTTAAAGAAATTAAATAATGAAGAATCTGTATAAATGTACGTATATTTCTCGCACTGTATATAAATGTATGTATATTTCTCGCACTAAAACAATGGTACCTAGAGTTATAAAATTTTGAATAACGTACATTTCCACCCGAATTTGGAATTTGTTTTATTATATGTTTCATATTTTGTAAAACTTTAATGAATTTTTGATTAAGAAACTCAGCGATTTAAAGGCGAGCAATGGCAACACTGTATAGGGAAAAAATTTTGAAAGATTTCAGATATTACATTACGCAATTTTTTAACGTTTTCTGTGTTATCTTTATTTATTAAATATCACGTTCTTCGCACTTAAAACCATAAAATTCAATTCAACAGCAATATCACAAAATAATTTAAAAAGAGCATACCTTAAGAGTTTCCGATACACAATCTAGCGCCCTGGACATAAATATGTCTTTTTTTTTTTTGCATAATGTTGCCATTGCTAGCTTTGAAATCGTTGAGTTTGTTAATTAAAAATTCATTAAAGTGTTACAAAATGCAAAATGGATAATAAAACAAATTCTAAATTTAGGCTTCCAGATGCCCATATTGGAGTGGGGTGCTACGTTCTTCAAAATTTGATGTCTTTGTACCGTTGTTTTTTGATAGTGCTAGAAACATAAATACATTCACGCAGATTCTTCATCATTTAATCTCTTTAAATATAACGCAGGGCTCTAATATTTAGTTGCAACAATTTGCAAAGTGAAACTCCGTTTATAGTGAACCAACGCAAAATGCCAAAACGAAACTGATAGCCTTTCTGGGCTAACGTCCTCTGGGTTACTAAGATTTTTATTACTCTTGTAAGCATTCAGCATTTACTTTCCTTTCTTACCACTTTTACTTTCCATTCTACTTGCAGTCTCCAGCATTTATGCAGAACAGTTACTAAATTCAGAAAAGAATAAAAAGATTCAGATTTAAGCCTAATTTCAAATTGCTTGGTTTGTCTAGACAACACATAAGCTAACTTTGCCTGGTCAAAACACCCATTATGAATGTATCTTGTCAATTCTTTCCACAGCTCTAAAGCTGTAATGCTGCCACCAATGAACGTTTGACAGTTTACGGTATATCACAGGTAATGATTGGTTCCACACCTGAGACCAATTAGCTGATTATTGGTGAATTCAACCAGCAAGTCGTCGGTGACCAATGACCTCAATGGTAGTGTCTTTGGACTTAGTTTTATTTTAACTATTTGCTCTCGAGGCCTTTTTCGCTCGAGCGAACCAGCAACTGCAGACAATTTTCTGCATGTTTGGCGAATTTCTTAAAATGGTTTCACACACAATTTAAAGGAATCTAATAGGTTCTTTTACGTCTCAGGAAACTTGTGGTCCTGCGACTCTTTCTTCAGTTCCAAATCTTGGGATTCTGTGCATGTTATCCATTCTGAGTTTGCAATCTCTTCTGCGGAATTACTGTCGCTTTCACTTTCACATTCATTACCTATTACCTCAAGTTTCCGCCTCTCTTAAATGTGTTGCTGTCTCTGTCACTGCTTTCCTCCTTTCTACAGCCAAATAGTCTATGCATAGGCGTAATTTCGTTCATCATCAGCGAAAAATCGAACTCATCTTCAGTTGAACTCATGACTTCAGCACATTCATTCTATTCAATTAGGTCTCTATATATGCTTATTGTGTTCCGTAACTTTTAAAATAATATTCCCATTGCTACGACTGTCGTGTTCGAACTAACGTCAAAGACACATATATACACTCACGTTTGTGAAAATTGCAACACCAAGAAGGAATCGTCATAATTGAATGCAATTTAATACACAGTTGAGTGGTAGTGGTACAAATAAATGATTAAATGTTCAAAGCAAACAAACAAGAACAAGAGATCAGAATCAGTATTTTGTGTGGCCACCACGCGCCGCAATAAGTGCTGCTACAC
>KK117745.1:559211-583691 GCA_000611955.2 Stegodyphus mimosarum
TTTCGTCGACGAGGCATAAGTACAGATTGAGTTAACGTTTACCACTAGCAGATAACCACCGATAACCATACACGCCTCGCTACAGCCGTCTATTTATTCGGATCCATCAGCCGTTCAGAGGGCGCTGCTCAGCATACGCATGCGCTACGGATTTGCAATTCTAATCATTTGCATATCATGCGCTACTTTGCATTTCCTGAAAATTTCAGCTCACTCGCGTAAGTCCTTCATGGTGTTGCAATTTTCACAAACGTGAGTGTAAAAATAAATCTAAAAAAACAAAATAAGCAAATATGTTTATATTCACCATCTTTATGTTTATTATCAAATATTATTTCATATTATTAAAGTTCATAGTATGCTTACTAGTCTATTTTCTTTTAATACTCCTTACAATATGAAACTATTACCCTATTTCCTCAAAAATAAGATCCTCCTCAATATAAGGTCATCATTTCAGTTTAAGTTAAATTTTAAGAAGTAAGAATGTAGATGATTACTTATTTTTCTTGTTGTAGAAAGAGAATATTAGATTTTTCGTTCGGTCAGAATATTCTTTAAAATGGCCAAAAGCTGTTGTCCAAGGACAAGTTCAACCCCTTTTCCAGGAAAAAGCTCCTTCTAGGAAAACTTAGTGATACAGTGTTGCTCACTTGTTTTCAAGCATACCAGGGACAAATATAATGGATTTAGGCTAAATTAATAAACTCAGCTTTTTTTCTGCTACCTTTTCACCTGCCTTTGTCTTATCAGACAGCAAGAAATTGTGAAATCCGTCTCTCGAATCCAGGTGAAGTTATTTCTGAAATTTCAAGTTTTTCGGTTTTGAAAAGTCAAAAAGACTGTACAAATTGTGCCTGAATTAAACATGGTGAATGTTAATTCGGATTTGGCAATTAGGTGTCTCCTCATTAATCTTTTTTGTGGGGGGGAGAATGTAAAGTACTTTCTTCCTCCTCGATGCGTGAGTTCGTCGTGTAATTGAAAGCACTTCCGGCTAGTAATGGGAAGGCGGGAGTTTGAATTGCAGCGAAGACATTACGCGTTTTTCATGTTTTCTGCTTCAACAAACCTAATCACTCTACAAGGTACATATGGCTGTTATAATTACCCGTAATTAGTTCAGTTCATACATACAATAAATTAAAGTGTGGTTTATTTACAGTTTATTACAGTTTTATTACAGTGGGATTGTTTTACCTGATATGATAATTCAACTTCTTCCTCTCATTCTGAAATTTTATTTGTTAATATACAGGTTTATAAAGCCCTACGAAATTTTTAATTAAAAATGAATCGTATTTGCGAGTAAATATGATAATTATTTTACTTCCATTTGTTGCTAGTTTATTGTTAAACTTGTAATGCTCGGTCTGCGTATTACAAAATAATAATAATAATAAATAAATAAATAAATAAAATAAAATAATCTTTTTACAATTTACTTTATAATAAGGTTATTGTTACTCACGTGGTCACAAACGATTTTCTGTAATGAAAAGATGTATCAGAGTCAGAATGTCTATAAACGCTTGCACTAAATAATATCAAGAGCGTTAAATACTACAACTAAAAATTATAATAAAACCTCAAAAATCCCAGCTATCTATTCGGTCTGGTATTTTTAAACTCTGACTGATGAACATTTTAAAATTCTTTTCATTGTTTAAATTTTATTCACAAAACATTTTTAAATTCCTCACTAAGAAAATAGCTTAAACTTCACTCACTGACTCAAAGTTTGGTGACCCCTCTTGTTATCTTATAACGATAATTTAATTACAAATGTTAGTGCAACTAATGTTGTCACGTAGTAAAGCTTCGTTGATGGTGCTATTATGAACTAAGTTAATTGGTGCATCTGTAACCAGGCTTAGAGAATAAACTTGCATTTGATTCTTGCAGTTAGCTGTGCCATAAAACAAAAGCTGAAAGACTGAAATGAATAAAATTTTAAACTGTAACTTTACCCTTAAAATAAAACTGACACATTTAGTAGCTTAATGTAAGGCAATTTTCAAAGTAAGGTTAATTGATTAATTGATTAATTGACACAATGATTAATTTCTTTCTCTATTCTCCTCCCCGCACGTACACAAACTTAAATAGAAATATATAGTTTTATATTTATAGATGAAAATTAAAGGATAGAGTATTAAAGTAGATAAACAGATACGTATTCACGGAGCTCAATAAGTGATTATAAAAATTATATATTTATAGTACATCAAGAAGAAAAGGTGCAGATGATTTTTTTCTGTTGAACTTTTTAATCTTTCCACTGTGCCCACCAGTGGCCGAGCGGTACAGTTGCTGAACACTGGTAGTTCGGTTCGAATCCTGCAAATGGGATGGTTGTTCGGGCGTTTTCGTGCTTTCCAGTCTGGGTTTATGTCAGGATGTAATGGGTTGAGCAAGTTTCCTTTAGAAATTCCTCCACAAAAGCATACCTCCCCTTAGGCAGATAGTCCTCGAGTTCTTTATGATAATTAAGTAAACCATTTAAGTAATTAGTAATTAAGTAATCTTTCCATTTGTAATAAATGACGCATGTGGATAAACTTTACAACCCCAAACAGTATTTGGTCTACATTAAAATATTAACAGCTAGTACTTTCAGTAGATGACCCTTGTGTGTGTTGTTGCTGCTTATGGTCACTTTTCTGAGGAAGTTGGCCCAAACTCACGAAATTCCTCGTGGCAAGGAGCGCAAGTTTACGACAGGGGTCCGAGGGTCTCCCACCGCTCTGCCCTTCCACCAAACCACACTAGAGGACTTTTGGCCCGCTGCATATTTGGAGTGCCACCGTGTCGCACGGACGCTATACATAAACATCCATGCCTTCTCGGAATTCGAAACCGAGCCTTTTGGCACGACAGCCAGCGACGCTAACCACTATACCGCTTGGGCGGCCAGTAGGTAACTACATCCTACAAATGAAATGTCCTCGATACCTTGTAAAACAAAGATTAAGTAAGCAGCATTTCGATTAAGAGACCTACGTTAAATTTTAACGGCGGCATGTACGTAATAATAATAGCAAAATAAATAATCACGCCCATACGTTCTATCTTTTCTAAAACCAGAATGGTTAGGATATATTTGAGGCATAATTATCTTACAATATACCCTCAGCTGATCGCTGCTAAGATATGTACAATTTTTGTTTGAAATACGTAGCGTTAATGGACACACCCAAAAAATTCTCCACTTTATCTGCGGCGGAAAATTGATGGTAAATCAGCAATCTCAATTGAGCGAAACACCAGAAAGACCCTAAAGTTCCCAAAACGCAGAGATAATTCAGCACTGCTGGGAAAATGAAGCAGGCACGGTCGACTTACCAAGTGTGAAAAAGGTAACAGTAAATTACTTTTCTTTTGTCAGGGTATATTGCACGTTAGGGAGTCCTCGAAAGACGAGCTTTTGCTATAATTACACGTCGATGCGTATGAATGTACCTGCAGACTGCGATTAATTCCATTAAAACCCTTGAATAATTAAATCTGTAGTTTCGAGGAAGCTCTTATGAATACGTTGGCTGCATTTCCACTGAATTATGTGCTTTATAAATACCATTACGCATAGCGAAGTGTGCTATTAATTCCCTTTGACAGTCGGAGAAGGCGACGCCTGGCGGGGAGAATTGGAACTACCCGTCAAAGCTGTGGGATAAATGAGCTTTTAAGGTGTTACCAAAAATATTTTTGCATTTTAATATGGAATACTTAAAGTGCTTTCAAATGGTAGAAACTGTAGAAATATTTTACGGATACTTATCTGTTTTCAAATTGTATTAAAGCCCATTTTAGGTTTTGTTAATGCACGATAAAGTGATAGTAGCTCAAATGTCAAGTTAAAGTTCTGGTTATCACAGTAATTTAAATTGATTTACTTTATTTAATTATGGCAAAGCACGCCAGGGCTAAGGGGAGAGCTGCCTTCGTGGATAACTTTCTGAGGAAAACTGGCTGTTATGCACGAACTTGAATTGCATTACACTGCAATTGGGGACTATTATACTAAAAAATAAACAGAAATCGACAGCTGAAGTGCGTACTTTATCAAAGACTTTTTTTTTATTTCCAAAATTAAAGAAATGCTGCGTAGTTGTAGGAATTTTCACCTAATACGCCCAACACTGAAGTAAAAATTCTATTTCGTAAACTAGCAGGATAGGCTATTATAACACGTCAACTGATGTTAAAATTTAATTTGGATAAAGCAAAGCATCCAAAGGTTATCTGCATAAGGAAAAGAATACTTTCGTGGAATAGTTTCTGCAGGACACTACACTGTTGACTATAGGATTCGAATACTGGCGAGGACATTGAACATTTTTCACCTTTCCAGCATAAAAAAATTCTCATGTCCCCGAACTAAAAGATTGCGTAAGAAAATTCGTCACCATTAGGATTTGGCGATTGGTTCCTCTCATCCCAGTGACCCTTTAACAGGGGAAGTATAAGAGGTATTTTCTCCCACCTTTCCGCATGCTGTCTCGAAGTAACTGGAAGCATACTCAGCGCGTATTTGAGAGGTTCAGAGTTCGAGTCCCGGTGAGAGCATTGCATATTTTTCATATCTCCTGCTTCAAAATAACCTAAAAACTCTAGAGCCTTCTTTCCCAGCTCAAATACATCCTTCTTTCAGAATTGCTAATGCAGATCAAGGAAACTAAAAGACAGAAGACTTAGAGTAATAACTAGATGATCAAATGTTAATAAATGCTTTATTTTCTTCACTTAATTTAAGTTTCCGTAATTATCTATAGTAATAACTTCAGTAGAGATTCATTGTTCTGTATTTAAGAAAACTACATTCAAGTTCTTTTGCGTAATATAAATCATTTTTATGAATTCATTTCAAGGATATTGAGCATCCATTAAGAATCATATTATAAAACTTTCAAATATAAAACGTATAATTTTCAGCAGACAAACACGAATGTAAATGCTGTCTATTGAAAACTTCTGATGATTTTATCAAAGCACTTTTTCACAATTAGCTCGAACAAAATATTTTGTGTACCTTTGTTAAGCCTTGACTAGCAGAACAATAGAAAAAGTTAGAAGGTAACGGAGATACTTAAATGTAATTAGTGATCCACAGGATGTTTGGATATCATCTTCAATTGTAGAGCTCACAAATTAAGAAGTCCTTCAAATCGTGATGACTTCGTTGCCATTCTTATCAATAAAACTATCAGAATCGTACAGAAGCAGCGTAAATTTCGTGATTGAAAAGGAGAAAATTGCGTGAAATTAGAAAATCATGACTGTTGGTATCTGACATTCGGATCTTAATGTTTGGCTGCAGCTGGGTCATTGGGTGTTTGGTTGATGGAACATGACTAAAAGGAAAACGACTTGAGAGGTAACTCGGGGATGAATTTCGGTAACAATTACGTGATTATTGCTTGTTCAATTGAAATATGAAGCGGCTCGGTAATGAAGATTTGATTTATTGAGTCAGTTATTGGGCAACGAATGTTTGAGAGCCAAGAGAAAAATCGAACATCTATATCAATGGACCTAGGTTTCAGTTCAAGGAACACTCGGAGATGAATATTTCAGACCACCAACGAAATGGATAATTCAACTCAATTTAGATTTAATCTGTTACCTTAGAAGAATTATTATCATTAAGTCACCAAATTGTTTAAAAAGTATGTTTATTTAGATATGCTTCGTAACAACTTGTTATGATACTAAAACTATTCCTCTTTAATTAATAAAATCCTACGATTGGTTATGTCTTAAGTGCTAATTCAGGCTCATATTTATGATGAGATGCCAGTTGTTTTTCTCTAAAGTTAGATGTTTTGTTACACATTTGGCGCATTTCAGGTCACTAAAATGGAGTCACTAAACTAGGAGGAAAAAATATACAGTAGCTCTTATTTTTAAAAAAATTCGAAACCTTTTCAAGAATTGTTAACAAAGTTATAATTTCTGTAATGCGAATACGAATGTAGCCGATAATGGACGTCACTTCTTACTTCGCTAAAGAGCTTAAGTTGTTGTTGTTGTTGTTGTTCCATATATTTCATGGAAGAATAGCGACCAAAGCTTCAAGGAGGATGGACTTCTATTTTTCATCCCAATTTTGAGCGATACCTCCCCGGGGAATGGCTGGAGGGTCTCCCAACCCTGTCCCCTACTACTAAGTTCATGGAGGTAAGAAACTACTTTCTACCTCCATGATTAAAGCACACGAGAGGATTTTCGGCTCGCACATATTTAGAATGTCCCTTGTCGCAAATACACTATACATTTACAAACATCAATGCCTCCTCCGGGATTCGAACTCGTGTCCTTCGGTACCACAGTAGGCTAAATAACCACTATACCGTCTAGGGGGGGCAAGAGCTTAAGTGGCAGATAAAAAAAATAATTCTGTTTTTTTTTTTATTTGTTTGACTGTTAAATGTTGCTTTGAATTGCCAATCAATATTAAATGCAGTTGATTAATGTTAACAACTAAAATACCCAATTATTGCTGTGAGGACATTTATAATATTTCTAGCAGATTTTTAATACCAAAATTTAACTTCAGTCAGTCATTCTCTGGCAGTTGCATGATTAATGGAAATCGGACAATACTTGTCCTTCGAAAAGCTGGTCATAATTTTGTATCTGAGGTTTGTAAAGTGATGTTTTATTGTAATATGTAGTAATCTCTACCTTCCTGGAGTGTGTTGATGAAATATGTAAAATAGTTCTTTATTGCGATGTGATTTTTATAGTAGTAAATCATCGAAAACCGTTGGGATTATATGAACTCATTATCCAAAATAATGAAGTCTAAGGTCTCGCGGTATTTTAACATCGATTTGTGTTGAAATGCAGCGAGACTTTGTAATTTTATGGATGTTGGCTAAAGAGAACTAATAAGAACTTTCTCGAAAACTGAATAAAATCTACCAGTTTGCTTCCTCCGAAAGCTGATTTTACCTAGTAATACATATCAGTTTCAGTGAGGTTATTTTTATCTCAATGAATTTATATGAGACTGAAAGACAAGGATACTCATTCTGCATCAAGAAGAGCTTCTGGAGATGTCTGTTCTAAAATTGCACTAGACAGCAACTATTACAATTGCAGTTTCAAGACTATCATAATTGCAATATCATTACAATTGCAAGGCAATCATAATCATACATCACAGTCATCATAATAATTGGGATGGCATTACCACTGCAAGGCAATCATGATTGCCATGCCATCACAATTGCAATTTCACGCGTCATATTGTCAAAATCTAGCGGCGTACTGAAGAAGACAGAGATTTAGACATCTCTTAGGATATTAATCATTGAATCACTTCGATATGGTTAACAAATTTGGTGTAATACATTTCTTTATTTTCAATATCTTCATAAAGGACATGACTGGCAAATATGTAAAGAAGTATAATACATAATTTATTTACACTTCTTTATGAGTTTTCAGTGAAAAATAGGAAAACAGTGAGTATCATTTAGAAGCAATGACATGAAATCAGTAAAAGACGATGAAATAAATTATTGCATGTCTCTGCAATTGCCAATGACATTTTCCGCCTTTTTGCTACACTTGGTGCTAGTGGCGTCTTAATGTTGATGCATCGTAGAATTTGAATAGGGAATCTAAACATGAGAAATCGGATTTTGATTTATGTTATGAGTGTTTATTTCTGCCCAACTTGGAAGCTATAGGTATACATATGTAATGTATGAACATGAATAATACATTTGTTAATATATGAATATACTAATATATAAACATGAACAAATTTGATGAATATGCACATTATTTCAAAATGAAGGAGCTCATTTGGTTCCAAAATTGTTTTCCCATGAAATATGAAAGTGTTCATTTATCAGCTGAGAGGAAAAGAATTACTGAGTTTTCGATTCAGTTATGCTCAGAATATTATTTGAACATAATTAACTGCTCCTCAGATGTGGATCAACTGAACTGTACAAGATGACTGCCCGTTGTGGTTCATAAAATTCTTAAATTTGAGGTCTTCTGAATCTTTTTCTGTTGGAAATCTTTAAAGATTCCGTGTCCTTGCCTGTGTTATCTGCCACATTATAAGAGCTTCGGCAGCAAATTTTGGAGCAGAAGCATCCTACAGATTTATGCAGTTAACATACATACAGCATAAAATTGTCTGCAGTTTTGATCGACATCAGTTTTCAGATATGCAAGCGCAGATTGACAGGTGTAGAACACTTTCATCTTTTCCCTAACAACCGATTACAGAATTTTGTGCTGCAAGAAATTTTCAGGAAATTAAAATCCGTTCCATCTGCTTGAAACAAAAAAGTCCTTTGGTAATAACCAACTTCCATTCTGGATTGCGAGATTGAATTTTCTATAAAAAAGTAAAATATTTCTTTTCCTCAAACAAGAAGTCCCATCGTCTGTAAAGCACCTCTCGAAATTAAATGGCTAAGCTTGAATTTTGCCTAATCTTTTTTAAAAAAAGTATGAATTTGAAATTGAAAACAATCATCGCAATGCCACCAATTACAAAACTCCGAACTGGAGATGGACCACAAATGTTTCCGTGCGTTCGAGACAAGAAAAGTGGTTTTTACCACTTTCCTCTTAATGCGGCCGGAAATTCTACGGCAGCGTCGAATATAAGCAAGTTAATCAGTAACAAAAGAAAATTCAATGCCTGAGGACAGACGGCTACCCTTCCATCATCGGTTGGGACGAACACGCATCGGCATTTATACACCCGTCTTCTCCGGGTTTCTTTTTTAACGTGACCGATTAACGTTATCGAGCTGCTTTAAGGGACCACTTCCAAACTGCAATACTTTCAATGCCTGCAACAGTCAAACCTAAAAATAAAAAGAGTAATTAATGATCTGCAATATGAAAACTTTATTATTTAAGATCTGTCTAAGGGTAATTAAAAGAATGATTTTAAAATGTTAGAAAATATAAAATAATTCAAAATATAAAAAACAATTCCTACGAAATAGCCACTCATGTTATTCAGTTAAAGTAATAACTCCTGTTGCCAATCCATAAAACGTAATTTTTACCGTTAAATAAATTTAAAACGCAACTCAGAAAGCTTAGAAAGGATTTAAATTTCGAAAGCTCCTTTTATTTCTGCCTTCATCCTTATGAAAGTACTGTCAATTAATGAACCAATTAATAGCGTTAATTTAAAAAAATCTGGTGTGTACACCGCATGACTTCCTTGTACGGAATATTAAGTTATACGCATTTTTTCTGCATTTCATTTAAACTTAATTCCTCGAATTTCATTAGAGATATAACTCTCATTCAATAATTTCAGTTCTCGCTTTGCGATAAGCCAAAAGTGCATAAAAGCTCAAAATATATATATATTAAGAACTGAAAAATACAGAAAAACATAAAACACCAAATACACTTAAAACAATTAAAAAAATTAGAAAGTTAAGAAAATTAACTTTTCCTAATGTAGAAATTATTTTGAGAATTGTTTTGACCATTCCGGTTTTCAATGCATCAAGAGAAAGCTCTTTGTTTTAAAATGAGTAAAAAATTATTTAAGAAGCACGATGTCAGAAGAAAGATTAAACTGTATGGCTATATTATATATGGAATAAGAAGTGTTAAATAATATTGATACCTCGGAAATAATTGATGAATTTGCTAGAACGAAATCAAGAAGAAAATGTATCAAACTGTCTGCTTATAGTTATTTAATTTAATAATAAATTATTCTAATTTTAAAATATTTTAGAAAAATGTATGTTCTATGTTTTACTTTTCTTTCCCATGGAATATTTAATTTTTTGATGTAAGTTTAATTTTCATGTATTTGAGTCTTGATACGCAATATTTTAGGTTGAATAAATATACTAATAGTTAGAATTAAAAATATTATTCATAATTGTATTAAAATATTAAGTAATATGCATTTAATTATTTATTATACTTCAGCACTAATTGCGAACAGGTATTTCAAGCATATAGGTAAGTAAATACTTTTCAGGGCCCCTGGTTTTAAGGCATCACAGCCAAAAGAGCCGATGTCTGGACATGTAATCCATAGACAATATCTAAAAATTGACTATCCACAATCACGCTCCACTTCCCCAATATTCTCACCAAGATAGAAAGGAATAGTATTAATTATTGTAACTAATTGTAAAGTAAATTAAACTAATATGTAACTCACTTTTAATCTTTAAAAATGCTGTTAAAAACTGCCTGAAAACATCCAAGATACATAATAAAATTATATAACGGAAACAGAAATGTAGAAAAATTTATAATAGAAACACAGTATAAAAATTATAATTAAATTATTCTTTCTTTCCCCAAAGTGGCAATATATATATATACATATATGTGCATGTATGTATATATACACACACACATATGTCATATCTACAAAAGTCATTATCTGGCCTTTATTTTCTCAACTGTTGATCGTAGACGTATACTTTCAACTAATATCTTTTATATATAATCTATTATCGTAAAGACCATTATAAACTAGTAGAATTGCTAAAGAAATTCAAGCTTTATTAGAAATTGCTAAATTTAGTTTTACTAATCTGTTATTTGTCATAGATCTTGCCAGCATCAATTAGGCCTTGTAAGATACTTGGATAAATAGTGCTAAAGAAACGTATTTCGTTTTATTCGATTTAATTAAAAACCAAACTAATTTTTGTCTCCTGAGCCTTTTTTTTCTGAGAAAGAAAGAGTATTCATCGAAGCATTTTCACTCATTTATCGAATGACTAAACGATGGGGTTTTACTAGTATGCTATTTTCTATTTCCTAATATGTTTCTCTGCTTCCCGACAGGCCTTACGTTTCTGAGGAGATGAACTGCCAAGTATATATTTCTTCTTCGTCTTTTAAACTAAATTTCGTTATTGTAACTGAAGAAAAACAAAACGAAATTAATTCAGTCTTTTAGAACTTCTCTTAAAAGAAGAGTAAGTACATCTAATTGAAAAAGAAGTATTTCTGAATGATTTCCGCTAAACAAAAAAGTAATTTTTTAAAGTTGAATTTATAATTGAAAATGTATATATATGTTGTAACTTTCTACAATATTCATGGGAAATAAATGCTGAATATTTTTACGCCGCAAGAAAACCTAATGTTTTCTAACATATCGTCACACGTATTTAGAAATTCATTCAGATATGAATTTCGGGGGAAAAACACTTTGATCTGCTTAAGCTGCTTTATTGAGTAGCGAAATATAAAACTTTTTTAGGAATACTAGGTTAGGTTAGGTTATTCAATTATGGCAAAGCACACGAGGGCTATCTGCCTAAGGGGAGAGATGCCTTCGTGGAGGACTTTCTTAGGGAAACTGGCTCGTATACACGTTACACATGAGGAAAACCACGAAAACGCCCATCCAGCCAGCCCGTTCGCGGGATTCGAACCTCGGACCGAACTACCAGTGTTCAGCGTCTTTACCGCTCGGCCGCTGTTGGGCCTTAGGAATACTAATAAAATAAATAATAATATATTTAATGAAACATTTTTTTTATTAACACTTAGCCTGCGATTTTAAATTGCGAAGTTTTTAAACTGCTTTGTTTTCGACGACGATATTTTGTACCACGACGTTTTCGCCCCTCCCTGTGTTGTTTTCACAACGACGTTTTCTTCCGCAATGCTTTCTACTCCGCAATGCTTTCTACTGCTATCACACGGCCGTTTGTTTCGGAAGGACAACTGCTTGGAACAATTTTTCTGTTTTGTCACCTGACATACAACAGCCAATCACCATAGATCACTTTGGGGTTAACATATAAATGGGAAACTGGTTCTCTACTACAAACACGAAGGGTACCAAAATTAGCTATTTTTATTGCGAAGGTGATAGCTGATTGGTTGAAAACGAACAACCTGCAATTTTTTCCGAACGGAAGGAAAAAATCGCGCGTCTTTCTTTCAGTAGTAAACCAGGCAGAAAAGTTGTCCGAAACAGTTGTTCGTGTGAAACAAACGCCGTGTGATATGGGAACAAATTGCAAGTTGTTCGTTTTCAACCAATCAGCTATCAGCTTAACGATGTCTACAAAGTTTTCACCTTAAAACTGCAACACTCCGTGTTCAACAAAAGTCAGTTTAGTGAGCATGGCACCAAGAAAAGTATTCTTAACTTTTCCACTGATCAGGTGAAGAACTTGGTTTTGCCCAGATTCTTACTATCAAAAGTTTTGGCTGAAGCTATTATAAGAATTCCATTACAATATTTCAGGAAAGACTCACAATCAGCCAACCTTTTAAAAGCTGGTAATCTTTATTCCTTCAATATAAGCGAGGACTTAAAATGAAACTCAAGTAGATAGACGCGTCACTTCAAATATCCTATAGCAGACGAGGACAAAAATCTTATCTCTGTAAGAGAAAAAAACTAACAAGAAACCTTCCTTAGTTTAAAAATCGTATTATTTGAACTATATCAATGATCCAAAGGTTTTAAAACTCTATTCAGCTTAGTATTTAGATTGCATTCACAGCTTTTTGGTACGATTTTTCGGTGTTGTGTTTTTATACCAAAACATAAACTCATTTACAAATAGAGGGGTTTTTAATGAAAGCACTGTCTAACAGATCTAAAAGCTTATTGATGTAGCTATTAAAGAATAATATGCTAAATGACTCAGTTTTAATCAATTTGTTAAAAACTATATATATGCTTTTTATATAAAATCACATGAAGTCTATGATTAATATGTAGAGGCAGTAGGTATTTTTTGAAAGCAGATGAAAAATGAGCAATGCCCTCGCCGTGACTCGAAACACGGACCTCTCGAATACGCGCCGAGCGTGCTGACCACTACACCACGAAGGCATGCTAAGAAGGCAGGAGAAACGCCTTATAAATAAAGCTATGATCCTTAATCCAGCTAAGCATATTGCCAACTACACAAACAGCCTTATGTTTTCGGATGAAGCTCTAAACTCTGTCACAGACCACAAATTGCCAAGCTGGAGCAATGCTTACCAGTGGCGTGCTTGATACTGAGTGAGAAAAGCAACCTGTTGGGCTGTTGAGTAGCGCATTCTAAAGCCAGTCTGTGAAAAGGCAAAAGACTGTTATGTTATAAATGCCAAGTCAATCTAGTCGTTACCTTACATTTCCATCGTTTTCAATATGATATTAGTTAGAGATAAAATTACCTAAGGGTTTACATACTTTTTTTTTTCAAAATTGGCACAGTGAGGGCTTTAGTCCCTATTACAAGGAAAAATTTTGTCCAACTTCAATTATAAAGTTCAAGCGGAGCTTGTCGTGAATTTGAACCAAATAGTTTAGGAACTATAGATGTGTATTATCAACACGTGAACTTTTACTAGCTATCCACTACATGATAACTTCGTTCAGAAATGCCTTTTCAAATCTAGAAATGAGAAAGTTTTAGAGGCGTGCATCATAACAACAAAAAGATCAAAAGCATCTGTAGGTCCAGGCGTTAACTGCAGATCTTTCCCATGAAAACGGCAAACATGTGGAGCATGTTAGTAAAACTAACATAGTCCTAGAGCTTTTAAGTGGTACCTGTTTTAAGCTTTTAAGTGCCAAGCAGCATTTATTATAGATTATATCATATTCTTTACGATTTTTTAAACATGTCTTTATTATTTTTTATTTCATCTTTGGGAGCAGTCTGTCAGCGTGAGTCGGAAATGCTGACTTTCAGTCCAGTCAGCTATTTTCTGATCTCAGTAGACCTCTCAGTGCGTAGGCGCGTATCAATGGGACTAGATTCTATGTCACCGAGGAAATATGGCATGTCTTCCTTGCCGAAAAACAAATGTATTACAAGGCTGAATTAAATTTTAAAAGCAATCAATAAATAAATTTGGGAATTAAAACTCATTGCTTTAGAGACTGCAGTGAGAAAAGAATGTTGTTGTGTGCGTACGGTTCGTAATGGATTGAATGCACAAGTCGATAAAAAGTTAGGAAAATTTAACCTTATTCCAAAAAATAAAACAAAATGCTGGAATTTTCTCGGAGATATTCGTACAATATCGCAATGTCTCACAATAGTTATATTTTAAATTACTAAAATATAAATAAAACTCAATTCAAAACACAGAGAAAACTAATCCGATCTCACCGCGAATTCGCTACAATCAATAATAGCACTAAGTAAACAACAGTTCGCTTAACTGAGACGTTTATGAATTCGGCTTTTATAAGCTTTTTAATCAAGCACGAGACCATTCCGGTAATTTTTGTTTTCTCGATTTTTCTGGATAGCAAAAGAGTACAATTACGAGATATCTATTTATTAAATGTTAAATGCGCGTGCTCCTGCATTTTTACTTTTTCGGCGTAGCTTTCTCTTAAAACTCGTCGCGCGCAGCATTGCACGGGGAAATGAAACAATTTAATTACAATTCGACTAAAAATAACAAACTAAATACAAAAACCATAACAATATGTAATGTAACGATGCTAAGAATCTACAGAACTGATATGTACCACCTAGATCACATTAATTGCACTCAACAGAATTACAACTCAGAATGAATTTTGAGCCATTTTAGTTCTTCTATGTAGAAAAGCGCTAATAATGGTAATAAAAAAGTGTTCTGTGTTAAGATTAAAGAAATAATAATAATAAAAAAATGGTCTTTTATGCTCAGAAAATGCCCATCTATACTTTAGTTCTAATGAATAAAAAATAATAATGAAATCTAGTTTCCTGAAAATTACTGAAAAATAAAACAAATGAAAAAAATTAAAACAGAGGATATTCAGCTAAGCACTTTTTACAGCATTCAAATAACGAAAATTTACTGCAGATAAATATTTCATTGGAAAGACAATAGATAATTAGTCGAATAAGTAATATTTTTATTCATTTTTTAAGCAATGATTTTCCTTTTTTCAAGACAAAGATCTTTTAATGGCTTCAAATGATTAGATAGAATAGACTTTTAATTACGCTTTGTATATACTTTTTCTGCTTTGCAGAATTTCATCTCCTAATTTTGAAATAATCAGAATTAATGAATGCGATTTAAAAAGTATTGAGCGCTTTAAGATATATTTTTTTTATGTATATGCTTTTGGATTTTGAGTAATTTTAAATTCTCTGCCTTCAAAATATTTAATTCTTTTGCACGCTGTTGTTAATTAAAAGAGATGGAATGACCTATGGTCTGGACGATTTCTCTTCTCAAAGACAATGACTCAGCTCACTCTAGTTGCTTTACTTGCTTAGGTATGCGGGTCATTTCAATTAACAGAAGAAGTAGAAGAAAAATAAATTAATTTATCTATTAATCTGTCAATCAGAGGAGCAAAATAAATAATTATGAAGTTTTCGTATAAAATATTGGAACATATTTGCACGTCGCAAAATATTTATTCATGGAATATAATTAAGTTCCTTTTTATAATAAGTTAAAAAAGTAATGAAGTATAATATATTTCATTGTAATCTTCTCTTATCTTCATACCTGTTCATCATAATAATCAATTTAATTCTTTTGGAACATGATTGTCCTAAAATTTGCAGGATTTCTTCTTCTGTGTTTTTGCTCTAGAGACCGTGTGGTATAAACACAATATGAGGAACATTGTAGATGTTTGAATGCTTCCGTTGCCAGGTGCTAATACTTTTTTTACAGAATGGCAGTGAGGGTTGGGCATCGGCGTGGCAAGAAATGGGCCCCACTGTTAGGAAATATTGCAGTTTTGATGATAAAGTTCGTTGTACTTTGAGTTAATAATATGGTTCTGAAGTTTGCGCGATGAAAGATCATACCTTGGGCAAGACATGTCTTTTCAGTAATACTTTGAAATTCGAAGAGAAGGGGTGTTGTTACTCGCTGGATTCCCTCTGAAATTGGTCTTGAATTCGCTGGTCTCGAAATTTTGACCTCTTCTTCAAACTGAAAAAGAAAATCACTGACAAAAGAAACATTTTCAGATAACAAAAGAAGCCTTCCAAAGGGCTTATGTAGGCATTATTAAAAATGGCTTTGAAGATTTACCCGTCGTACAAATTTATGGTAGACAATTGTAAATATGAAAAATGTTTAGACTGCAGGGTTATAAAATTACTGCGCATTTCAAACGAATGCTTATCTAAGATTAATATGTTGCAACTATTTTATCCACAACCATCTAGTTATAAGCTGGGAGGTATATTTAACTTAAAACATGTTGTTCTCCAGTGTAAAATAATTACGACAGTGACGTTCTACTTTTTAGACACTTATCTTATAACTAATAACTGTTTATTTCTGCTTATCTTGGAAGTTTCTTTAAAGATTTGGTTAAGTTATTTATTACAGAAAAGTCGAGAGAAAACTCTCCTATCAGAGATGCCTTGGTGAAAGACATTCTAAGAAAAATTAATTAGCATTCGTGTTACATAGGAGAAAAATCACGAAAATTCAAACTAATAATAAAGAACAGCAAACAATTCAAACAATTTTCAGCTACAGGAAGGCGAAGTTAGTATGACTTAATAGTGTTTAATAACTCTATCCATTCAGAAAATGAATTTTAATTCCTTCAGTATAATTTCTCATTAAAATACATAAAGTATACCAAGTAAGCTGTAGAGTGATATTTTATTATGAATTCAATACCTTTTAGCATTTTAGCTTCTTACAACAAACAGGAAAAAAAAAAAAAGATTTATTTTATGATATCGTTACGAAATGTCCAGCCGCGGTAAGATAGCTTCCCCGCAAAGCGGGTTTACGGTTGCCAGAAAATGGCAGGGAAAAGCAGGCTTGCCAGATTTTGCTCGAAATCGTCCATTTGGCGACAATATTGGCGATATGCCATAGACGGATGGAGAACATTCTGGAAGGAATTCTTGTTCCCAGAATGTTCTCGAAGTCAGGCCAAAAGCTATGTAAACCCTGCCTGTACGCGGAGCGGCAGTGTATCGCCAGTTAGTGCATCGCGAGAGTGTATCGTCAGTGCATCATCGAGTGCACCGTCGAGTTTTTTCTTGATTGTGTTGAGCTTCGATAGCTATCTACCGTTTCGCGAGTTGTACTTTAGTGTTTTACCGTGAAGCTGTCTTCATCGTTATAACCTGATAGCCTGAAGGCTGTCCTGCTAATTGTTTCAGCGTGTTTGTTGTAGTTTTTAGACTACTGTAAACGTGATTACTGTAAACGTGGCTAAATAAATTGTGTATTGATTCTTCATCAAGTGTTGTCATCAATCACTCCAAATCCACGAATCCGTAGAACGCAACAACTGCGCAACTATTTGACTACGCTTAAAACTGGTTTTCATAAATATGAAATAAAATCTTTCAGAAATTTCTCATCGTCCTGTTTCACTGATATTTCTCTAAAACAAAATGAAAAAATCTGATGTGGACACCCCCATGACTTCCTTTAACGGCCTATTAAATTGCCTATTTTTTGCTGCATTTCGTTTAAATTTATTTCCTAGAATTTCATTAGGCATACATTTCTCTTTCAAGTAATTTAGTTCTCACTTCGCGGGAAGGCAAAAATGCATAAAAACTCAAAACAACTTCATTAAAAACTGAAAAATGTAGAGAAAAAAATAAAACACCAAATGCAGTTAAAACAGTTTAAAATAATTTTTACAATTGAAATTAGAGTTTTTGCTCTAAAAGAAGGAAATTCGGCTACCAGACAAAAGGGCAGATCCTTCTGTGCGCTAAACTGAAAGTTTACTTTTGTTCCCATTCGGCAAAAAGACACTGAAAGTGCAGAAACTGACTTAATTCACTATTCTACGGAGCACTAAATGCAAACAAATGGCCGTTCGTTTAGTTTAATTCACCGCTTAAACTTTTAAATTGTTGATAACTGACTTAATTCGCTATTCTGATAAGTTTCATATGAAAACAAATGGTTGCTTTGTAGCGCTTAAACAATTTTTAAATTGTCAGTAATTCTACAGCTATTGCATGCAGATTAAGTATATACATATATATATACACACACACATTCATCAAAATACATAAAATGGCCGCTTAATGCATAAAAGCCTTAACCGGGATATAAAAACTACCTAACTCAATCACTTTTAGAATAAAAAATGCATAATTTACCAACACATAAGTGAAAAAAGGAGCTCATCGAAATGAGTAAGAGTGTGGATGTATATATATTGTTGCGTTATACGGGTTTGTGGATTTGAGAGTATCCGATGAAAACACGATGCAGAACAGTAAAAAGCCCAATTTATTTACAAGAATCACTATTTACAACTCAGTTCGAAAATTACCTTTAAAATCGTCGAAAATCTACAATAAATACGCTGAAACAATCAGCAACACAGCTTCAGGCTGTAACTGTACAGGTAGCTTCACGGCAACACTAAACTTCTAATAAACACCGTGGAACAATCACCAATACACTGTCAAGCTATACTGTAAAGGTAGCTTCACGGCAAAGCACTATATCGATCGCTTTCCGTTCACCAAAACTCTCGCGTAGCTTAGCACTCACAGTAAGCAGCTATTTTCACACTTCTCACAACTAATCACACTGCTTCACAATCTGCTCGCAACAACTTCACAATTAATCGCACTACTCTCTCAGAAACGCAAGGGTTTATATAGTTTTTCTTTAGGTTCCACACGTTTCGAGAAATATCTCGACAGGAAGTTATTCTAGAAGCTTCCCGATTGGACCATGGGATATCGCGGATTTGGTCGCCAATCTGGCAACCCTACCATACATTATTTTATGGCAACTCTAGTGCTATGCCGGAAAGCTTACATGCAGGCGCAACCGCCGGATTTTTCGTAACAATATATATACTCAGCCGATTGCAACAAAAAAACAGAAGTGCACATCTACATGTTATAGAAGTCCCATATACAAAATTTCAACGTTCTGAAACTAGTCATGTTTGAGTTATGCGAACGTAGGTACGTACAGACGTCACAAAAAAAATCTTGTCTTAATCCATTTCGAATTCATTTTTTAATCCGTTTTGGGAAAAATAGACCTCTCTTTTGTCCACACATGTCACGCAGAAACATCGTATAGATGGATTCGAGAGCGTTCAAAATGGGTATTTTCCTTGAAATATGAAACAAGAAATTTTTCGAGATTACAAGCATTCCTTTAATACGTAATAGAAAGTAAAACAATTATTTTTAACTTATATATTATGCATCACAAAGTGAAAAAAATACGCAAAAATTGCTCAGTCCATGTTATATTAAATTATTACAGTTATTAATTTATACATTGCTTTATTTTAATAAAAAATAGACCTTCAAAGAAGAGGACAAGGAAATCACGGAAGCTGACGCCTAGGATATAAGGAAACAGTATGCAAGTTTAGTTCCACAAAACAATAATTGCCTAAAAGCTATTGTTTGTCGAATATATTGCCAATAATATTAACAATCGATTAACATACGTATTGCATCTCTTTCCGTTGGCCACTTGCTGTATTCTTTCAACAAAAAATACTGCCATGAAAATTGTAAGAAACAGAACATGCATTTGCAATACTGCACTGCATTTGAAAAATTTATTCTTTATATCCTCTGCTTGCAAGATGTCTGTCTGACAGTACTGTTTTGAAAGAAACAAAACGCTGCCGATGAAATGCGCATTGATCATAATAGATGTACAAAGGGAGAAGGTTTTACAATAGATTTATGCGCATTTTATTGTAGCGAATGCTGAAGTAAAAAGGACTTAAATACTTTTATGCACTATGTGTGACGTAATCTTTTTTCTAAGTTTCTAGGCTATGAGGTTAGTCTGCAAGTTTTCAAACTTATCGTAAATCTATAAAAACATTTTTAATACGTTTATTAAAAAAACAAAAGTAGTAAACATGGAGTAATTTCAAACGGCGCCCCTGTAGAATGAATTGTACTTTATAACGTTTTTTAGCGATCCAGGTGCAGTTTACGTCTTCTCGAAGGAAGAAATAACAAAAAATGTAAAAGATTAAAGCGCTTCGACAGTTACGAAAATAAAAAAGGATGATGCATTTATATACCAGTTTTTAATCTTACCCTATTGTAGATATGTTCCCTCCCTCCACCCGAGGGCATGACCATCTTCGCACGCGACAAACTCGGCAAATAGCTGAACGGTTCTTCAAGGACAGTACAAATTCTATATTAGCACGTTTAGGCAGTTAACAAAAAATGTCGAATTAAAACAGGTTTCGGTCCCCGTATCGTCGTGATCTGAAGGTATTCCGCTTTACGTGTGGAGAAAGCAAAAAGCGATTATGGGTGTGATTTAGGACATAAGACCGTTTTTAAGCCACAAGTGATTATTTCCCATGAAGAGATAGAGCTCGTGTTGTTTTTTGTTTCTGTTAACCCTATGTCAGTCTATGGAAGGAACCATGAACAGACACTTGTGGGTCAGAGATGTGCCTATCGTGGGATACGACATTGAGTAATAAGGATTTTGCTAACACGTGTCGCAAGTTTGATCTAGAGCAAGCAAGAGAATGAAATCTGATGGTCTCATTAATACCTTTTTAAAATTTTACGAGTATATTTTTGTAAGGAAAACAATCACAGCCACAAACGTGCGTATCTTGCCCCGTATACGAATCCCAGCCCATACGACAGGTCGCAAACCTGCACTAATGGTGATACTGACATGGCGGTTGCTTTAGAATTTGTTATTTTGCAAATACATTAGTGAGCGACTTGAACTATTAACCAGCAGGACAATTCTTTAATTGATTAAGATAAAATAAGCTTCAGGCATTCCCTTTTCCGTCAACTTAATGACACTAAAGGTCCTCACCCCCCTCCGAACTGCGCCCAGAACCTTGGAGGGATCAGCGCCAACGCACTTGGAGTTTAGAAGCCCAGGGCGCCACTGGTCGTCAAGTCGCTCGGGCTGCCCGCCTCAGAGGGCCGTCACCATTTCCCAACAAATCCGGGACGTCTACCTCGGGCTACTAGAAACAACTGCTCTAGGACCTGCCAGACCCACGGGGCGGTCAATAAGTGATCTTTCCATAACTACTAAGTTCATGATTTGTATACCCCGTGGCCGAAACTGCCTAGGCACAGATCCTAGCCAGTATCTTCCAAGAGTTCTCTACGCCGATCCCGGGGGGGTAAATTGACTTGACAAATTGCTTGATATTTAGCTGAATAAAAGAAGAGATGTGTTTGTTAAAACTTTCTCAAGAAAACCTGGCTTGTATTCATAGCAAACATGGCGCTAAACCACACGCCGCCAATTCGCTTGCGGAAGAATGAACTGAGGTTGAACGTTCAATTTCAAAGACTGAACTCGAGTTGAAAAACCATTTTTTTTTCAGCGGTCTTATTTACCTAGCCATTTGTGGGTATGAGCTATCATTAAATCAAATAAATATTCCTCTTCTCTCTTTAATTAATGTAATACCGTTTAATGTCATTAACAAAACAAAACACAAATTAACAAAACAAAATATTCACTGTTACGTTAAGACTTGCAGAAAGACATATTAAGGGATCCAAAAATAAATAAATATTAAAAAATTGCCTTTTATTCGGATTTCGAGATATTTTAACTCCTTTAACATATAAATTCATAGAATTACCTGTTTTTAATAAGGTGTGCTATTACGCAAAATTTTAATCGCAATTAAATCTACCAGACTCCCTATAATAAATATTCAGTGAAAAGGTGCATGATATCTCATAGCGTATTTTATTACGTCATATTCTGGTGATACATTCACAGCGTATTACGGTGATACAAGTGATTTTAAATGTATCCATGGACACTGCGAAAAAAAATGAGACAGTTCTATAGCACCCGTTCCACTAGGCCGATCGACGAAATTTAGACTGCTTTGTTCATGTCTCAAAAGCGCCACTTGGGATATGTATTAGACATATACATATATATATATCATTGTTCTAACACAAGTATTTTGACACAAAATCGAACTTTTTCGGAAATGATATACCAATTTTCCATATTTCGATTCTGTGACTCAAATTATGCCTAGATATTAAATTGTGTAAAATTTTGTGTGAAATTTAAAGAGAAATTCAAAAATTTATCTTGGCGCATTTTTCAATTTACGCGAAGAATAATTCACTCGGCGAACTTCTTAATTTTTAGCAACCTATTTTGTTTTCTATTTTACATTACACAAGCGGAAAAATAGTCATCGTTCATACTTTTAAATAATTTTAACAAAGTGCGTAAAGCACATTTGACGTTATTATCGCTTATAACGAATATGCCAAACTTCAAAACGCGCCAAAATGTAAATTCACATACATCTTAGGAAATTTTGAATAAGAAACTCTAATTGTGTACAACGCTGTGTATAAATCTAATACATATCCTAAGTCGCGCTTTCGAGACATGAAAAACGCAATTTGAATTTCGTCAATCGGCCCAGTAGAACGGGAGATATAGAGCTGTCCCATTTTTTTTCGCGATGTACATCCATGATTTCATATAAATTCATGATTAAAAAAAACGGAAGGTCCAGTGATCTGAATGAAAATTTATGCCAGTGAAGGGCTTATAGTTATTTTGTCAGGAGGATAAGATCAATGTGTGGCAATACTACATCTTAATGTAAACATCACAAAATCTAATACTTTCTTTTCATTGAAGATTTAAAAAAAATAAAGTGGTATGTTGTAACAGATCATTATTGATCTATGATAGCGGTTCATTTAAAACAAAAGAACATACACAGAATTTTAATATAAAACTCTATACAATGGATGTAACTTGAAAATTTTTTAGAGTAAAATCTTTTAAAAATTTCATCTTAATTTTATGCATATCTGCCATCATTACCTTAGTATTCATACATGAATTCGCTGAAATACTATTTTAAAATTCTAATTACTTTGGAATTTCATTGTATATATAATACGCCATTTTTAATTTGGTACAGAATTTTGCAAAACTTTATAATATTGCTGCAGAAGTTGGCAGCTTTTTTTCTGCTAGAGACATTTTTAAATGTTTACTGACCTTTAGATCACTCTGTATATACAACGGCGCCATTCCTTTTATTGGTAAAGATCATGCATAACATTCCGTTTTTTATTCAGCTGGTAGTCAAGAGATTGTACGGAGCTTAACTAATGAAAAATTTTTATCTCTGTATTCGTCAATATAGGTGACTTAAGTTCGAGTCTTACCCATTAAATTAAGTAATTTTGTAAGGTTTTAGTTAAACTAACCAAGTTTTATTTTAATTTAAATCTGTCTATCTCCTGTCTGCTTCAACTTCCCGTCAGAAGAAGCGCGCGTTTTTAGCTTATGCTAATTTTGAAGTACAGCCAAGTACTATTTAAGCCAGAGGTAGAAACCTCTCGTTGTGAGAGAGCTTAGTCTCAGATCACGGTCACGCCGCTCAACGTTCGCCTGACCAGCTAGCAGTTCAAATTTATAAACCATAGTGCTTACTACGTGATTGCATTGTAAAACAATTTGAAGTGCGTTAGTATTAGTATATCTTGCTACGCACCCTTTTAGATAGAGACCAATCTCCGCGAATTGCTCTGCGAAGCAAACTTTGATTTAAGTTCTATTTTAGGTTTAGTATTTAAATTTATTTGATTGTTAAGTTCGACTCAAGTGCGGTCTGTTACTTTCTGTATCTCTCCTGAGTTGGGAAGTTCGTTACTAATAGTGATTTAATAAAAGAGGATTTTAAATCCCTTCACGTGCACTTATTATCCAGCCCAGCAGTTACATCAGAACAAAGCTTACATCTAATCAGCTCACTGTTCCAGTTCAGGACTAAAAACTTGAGGTTAAGAAACCTTTACAGAATTTACCATGTTTCACAGAACACTCAGTCCTTATAGTGGCGCCCGAACAGAAAGAAGAGGATGGCCTCAGCAACAAGAAGACGAACCTGAGACACCTGCTGTACCTGTCCAAAATCCTGAGATAGCACCTCCTGGCATAGAAGGATTCGGCTACATCGTACAGACCATGCGAGCAGCCATGAAGCCAGCGGCAAGTTTTGACGGCAAAACAGCCGTAATTAATTTCCTAGAAAAACTAGACTCCCACTTCATGTTATATCCAGTCCACGAATTTCAGAAAGTCGCTCTTGCTACCAGCGCTTTGAAGGGCCAAGCGCTAAGTTGGTTCAAGTGCATCGGAAAGAATCTCTTGGGGGAACCAGGAAGCCCCACATATACGTATTCAAAATTTCAAGAATTCCTTGACGAAAGCATTTCCTGTAGTACGAGGCCGAGCCAGACTGGAAGCTGAACTCTTTAATAGATATCAAGAAAGAATAGAAGATTTGTCTAATTTTATTTTGAGAAAAATTCAAGTTTTCAAGCTTTTGTATGGAAGTCGCCCGGATCCTGAAATTATTCAAGTTATACTTCCTAGGCTACTGCCCCAAGTTCAAGATTTCATCGAGCTAAGAAGTCCAACAACATTAGACAGATTATTTGAGCTCGCGGTACAATTTGAAAGCCGAAGAACAGCCGACAACGAACGACGACGCCAATTTGAGCGAAGAAGTCAGTGGAGTTCGCCAAGACC
>KK117745.1:595636-619199 GCA_000611955.2 Stegodyphus mimosarum
ATAGGTAGCACTGGATTCTTTCCCGCTAGATATTATTAATACTTTCGTCTTATGTGTACGCTACACGGCGGACATGATCATCAGTCGTGACGTCACGCTGTTGATACTTCCCCGGCTTCAATTTTGTGACGTCATGCTTACTCCATCTATTCTAACCTCCATGGATTTTCATCTCCAGCTTGCGAGACTTGCCACTCGGAAAAATGAGGGCAAAAATTATCGTTCTTCCGAGTTTTTAATTAATATCTCTGACTTTAGCTAACTGATTTTGTAAAAAAGTGGATATCGACCTTTTTCCAGAACCCAGAATAAATTGTAGAAAATTTGGTGACGATAGCTATAGTAGTGACTCAGTTATTAGCGAACAAAAACACAAACAGACTTTCTTCTTTATATATATAAATAAATGTACTGAGTTTTCTACTGTTTAATTTTCGTTTCTAGGCCGAATGATTAAATGCCAGGTGTTCTGTCTGCAAGTATTTGAATATAAAGTTGGTAACAATTCATTTGTGAGACCTCTTGTATGTGATTAAGATAATTAAGCTTTTAGTCGATTTTAACCATCGTTTGAGGTTATGAGAATGATACTTCCTTAATCGAATATGTTATGCTTAGATATTTTAATATCACATTATTTCGTTAATTGCCAATGAGAGTGGCAATATAATTGTTTGAGATTACTCCCTTTACTGTTCTCTAAAATCCTTAGCAATCCTAATATCAATACACGGCAAGGCTGAGAGGACAAATGAGCAGCCATTTTAGTGCACGATCATTGACTTAGATATAGTATTGTGAGATTTTAAAGTAGAATATAAGAATAATAAATAATGAAAAGCATACTTATATTTGCATTTTTATCTTTTATATTCTGATGTTATTCATCTTGATATTTCAATTACATCACGCCAAAGGAGAAGCTGAGGTTGGAAATTCGGATAACAGTTTTTTTCGGATAATAAAAGGTAAGACTCGTCATCATAAATTAACAAAAATAGCTGATGTTTCTTTACACCATTTCGTGAATAAAAATTCTAATATCTCTACAGTGGCGCCCGAAGTATAAAAAAGGTAGAGTATGATGATTCTTCACCACCAGGATTTGGCGATTGGATTCCCTATTCGCCAGTCATCCTTTAAAAGGGGGAGCATATAAAGTATTTCTCCTGCCTTCATGGTGTAACGATCAGCATACTCGGCGCGTATTCGAGAGGTCTGAGGTTCGAGTCCCGGTGAGGGAATTACTCATTTTTCATGTATCCTTCTTTGAAATAGCCCAATGTATCTACAATATAAGCTTTTTTCTCTCTCCTTCCAGCATGACTTCGTGATGTAATGGTAGCACATTCGACGTGTATTCCAGAGATCTGAATTCTAGTCCCGGTGAAGGCATTGCTTATTTTTCACGTCTCCGGCATTAAAAAACCTAATGACTCTACAAATTGATGTAAGTACAGCACTTAGACACCTACAAGGGCTAAAAATTAATGCGCAATAAAATTCTACTATGTCTGCTGAGGGCAAGATTTAAAACCAACTCTACCATAGCATTCTATCTCGGAAAGAAACTCCCAACATACACTTGTTTAACCACAAGACAACCCAACGGTGAATGATATTTCATTACAGAGTACAAGACTGCTTCAAAGAGAATTATATTTATTGTATACTGTTTAAAATCCTAACGTAAAATTATTTTGAAATTAATATACGTACATCTTATATCCATTTTTTCTCTACGATTTACTCGATAGTTCGATATGCGAACAAATATACAAATTACATATTTTCACTACAAATTTAATTTGTCGTTAAAATGTTGGCATCATTTTACCTCCTATATATATGTAGTATCCTCTATATATATAACCTATATATAACCTATATATATGTAGGTAAAGAAGGTAATGTTTTCAGTCCAAAAATTCAGTAGTGTGTTTTCAGTAAATAAGGGGAATTAGGGTCTTCTCAACATCTTTTACAATTTTTTTCAATGATGTTTGTTCTATCTGTGTGTATGGGTGTGACGATTTATTCCTTCACGATAGTTCTCATATTAAATTTCCAAACATTTCTGTTTTTCGTATTCAACAATTTGTCATTCCTATAAAGAGTTGGTTAATTTTTTGTTATAATTGGACAACGAGAAGTTGTACTTTATTTATTCCATAATAGTTCTTGATGGAAAACTGTATATGGTACTTTACTTAAAACCCATAACAGTTTTGCAGCAGTGAACGTAACATTTTGTTGAGTACTGTGCTTAAATTATACCGAAGCTGGTCTCCCGCACGTTTCCCTTTTTGAAATAATTTTGTAATTATAACCGAATTTCTTTTATGAAACGAAACCACAGTTTCATCAGAAAGTTCTTTTCATCTCACAGAATTTGATTTCAGCAACAAATCAGTTTTAAAATTTGATTTCAACTTCTGAAGGCATGTCTATCTTTGTTTCTCTTTTGAACATTTTCTCCTTGCTTTCATAGTTACATTTCTCCGTTGCAATTTCCTTCCACATTTTCATACCATTTCTAACAATCTCTCTAATCTCATTAGCGGTGCTTACAATTTTTCATTGACGTGGCGAAAAAGAACGAATTATGTTTGTTTGTATCATCTCTTGATATGGTTCGTTATACTGCATATTCAGGATATAAATAGAGTTGAACATGGTTCCACTATTTCTTAGATTTCAAGTCAAATAGTAATCTCAGCCGGAGTTTCAAATAAAGCGAGATCCATTTTTTTCCTCGTATGAAATAAAAAGCAAGTATTGTAATCGCGAAAAATTTCAGGTACCATATTTCAACGAAAATATCCATTTTGACCGCTATCGAATGCAATTTCACGATGTTTTTGCGTGACATCTGAAAGTAAGGACAGAATAAAGGACTCCTTTTCCCCCCAAAATTGGAAAACTGATTTAAAATGGATTCTGAAGAGATTTTCCGTGGCGTCTGTGCGTACGTCCGTATGTATGTGTCTCGCATAACCCGAAAATGAGCAGTCTCAGAACGTTGAAATTTTGTATATAGGGCTGCTATAACATGTAGATGTGCACCTCCTATTGTGATTGAAATTTATCAACTTTCTTAATACATACATGCACACACACGTATAGATATATATATAAATATATCCATTCAGTTACTCGCCTGCGTGTGCTCAGTTTCTTGGTTCTTACATGTTTGTAAATTGTGCATTTTTTTGCCTTAAAAATGATTGAATTATGTTTTTCTTATTTTCCGGTTAAGGGTTTTATGCCTTTAGTTAACCTGCATGTTATAATTGCAGAATTATCAACAATTTAAAAGATTTAGATTTATCATAGTATTTGAAGAGAACATGTGACAACGATTAGATAATTCTTCAGATATTGATGTACGTTATTTTTTGTGCAATCTGAGTTATAAAATGAATGCGATGTAACGCTGTTAAGTGAACCTCACGCCAGAGTATGGCTATGGTAAATAAATATAGTGAACTTTAAGGAATGCATTTATTCTATCGTGGTTTATGCGCTATCGACGAAAAAGATTTAATTAAATCCTGTAATTTTAAATAAAATGCAAAATGCGTATAGTTTATATTCCGTACAAGGAAGTCATGGGGTGCACAATGGTATCTATGGGTATCCATGAGTAGTACCTTAATCAAAGTGGCACTATTTCTGGTATAGAATTCTGAATGGTTACTCATAATGAAATAGACCGTTTCCTTTGATTCTATCCGAACACTTAGAACTCTTTACTGCCCAAGCAATATCGAAAGATACTCTGTCCTGCAGGCTTAATTCCTTCATTTTATACAGTTTTATGCTAATTGCATTACCAATAGATGAAAATTCATTGATTGCTTTTTAAAAAATTCACGATTTTTGGGTCATGTTATATGTATAAATATTTATTTGTATTATTATGTATTCGGGTATGTTTTTATTGTATTCTGGATATTATTTTTATTCTGTAGAGTATTTAAGGGATTCTTATACTTTTTTCATTAGAATGCAGTACCTTGTTCTTTGCATGCTTGCTTTTTTATGGTTATAATCATATTACTGTGTTTTATGTTAAGAAATTTTGTAAGGTAATTTGTAGGAACTATACATATCTCTGCAATAACGTATATCTTGTTAATTGTTCGAGGAGAATTAGAAATGCCGAATTTTAAAATTTGTTTATTGTTGAAATTTAAGGAAAGATCTTCAAATATGGCTTCTTCTGAAACTCTCCCTAATCTTCGATGTATGATTCTGCAGCTAAAAGAAATAATCTTTGTTGCTCAACTCACATTACCGGATATTTTCAAACGCTCTTTATTTTGATGTTTTCTGAACATCAAGTATATGGAATATGGAATAAGTAAACCGCCATTTTTCCTTGTTTTGAAAGACCCAATTCTATATTGTCTATTATAATCTATTTTCTATATTTCTTTTCTGATTATATTAAGAGCAGACGGGTCGCGCAAGTAGTATCACACAAGTGAATGGAATTTCCACCTTGAAGTATCCTTATCAAATACCCGGATAAGGCACTGATGTCCGCACTGTCGTCTCGTTTCTGCAGGTGACGTATCGCTGTTTTCTGTATGGCATATTATGAGTAATCTTTTATATACAGAATTACTGAATTGTTCGAAGATTTCGAATTTGCCGTAGTGAATGCATAATACGCGAACATCTACTGTTTGATAAAAGCAGAACAATGTATTTATTTAGCATTTTATTCGAACAATCTAACACTAACTTTTAGAAAGAAACGCCACTGCCACAGATAATCAAAAAGTATCATGGTGATCAAAAAGTGATAAACAATTCCAGTGAAAGAAGGAATGATGTCTAAAACCATGCTGAAAAGAATAACGCTTATTGAAAAGTTGCAATAATGCAAAGCAGAATAAAACACATAACTTCCAGTTCCGATAAATTGTATTGTAACAGAATAAAAAATAATATACAGCTTATAAAATAGAAAAGAATCATCTAAAATAAATATTTACTACAGAGCAGATAGCTCTTGATAAAATATTCGGAAAAGCAATCCAGAAGAATGCTTCCTTACTTCTTGAAGACCAATTTTACTCAACAGCTTTTGGCATTTTCTGTCAAGTTCACGATGATGATGATGTATAACTACCTAGGTTCTAGTATTTGATATTGAGTATACATTATTTTGCAAGCAGACATAAGTATTTCATTCTCCTAAGTCAAAGGAAATTTTCCTGTAAAGAAGCTAAAATATATTTCGAATTTATTTCAACTTAAAAACATCATGCATTGTTAGCCTTACAAATTTCCTTCTTGTACATTTATGTTTACGAATGTTCAAAGAATTCAGCTAAAAAGACTTTTGTTCAAACCTGAAACAGAATAAAAAAATAATGTATTATACAAATTTCATTCAATCATTAAGCATATTTTAACATACTCAATTCGCTAAGGAAGGGTATATAGAAACCGTGGCATTTTGACTACAGTTTAAAACTTTCTTGGTTATTCGCATTTCTTTTTTATAGATGAAGGTTTTTGTCCATTTTTTTTCTTTGTAACACTACCGGCTTGAATTTTGGGATGGCTTCAAGTGCCAAGTCTTTAATCTGCTACGTGAATAAGAGCCAGGTTCAATAAAAAGTGCTCTTTAAAGCCATGAATTCCTTAGAACTGCTCTCATATGCTATACTTTAATTAAATGCAATCAGCCAAAACATTTAACACCAGCAAATAAAAGGTACGCAGGGAAAAAGAAAGGGGACAGTTCTATATCTGCCGTTCTACTGGGCCGACTGACGAAATTCAAATTACGTTTTTCATGTCTCGAAAGCGCGACTTAGGATATGTATTAGATTTATACATAGCGTTGTTCTAATATAGGTATTTTGACACATATTCGGACTTTTTCCGAAATGACATTCCATTTGTTTTCCCCATTTCGATTCTAAGATTATGCCAAACTACCAAATTTTGTAAAAATCGCACGAGTAGTTTTTAGCTCCCAAAATTTTAGCTCCTCAATGTTAATCGAATTCGATGTATATTTACTAATATCTCTCTTTTATTAAACTCTCTTGAGTCCTTCTTTCGCATTTTGAAATTTAGGTTCATTCCAAATAAAATTTGCGCATTTTTTATGATTTATTTTTAAAATTTGTATTTCTAAATAATTTGTATAAATTTTTCGAAAAAGATTTTGAATTATAATTTATAAAACTTTTACCATCGTCTTAAAGTGGATGTATTTCTAAGAATACCTGCAAAACATTAGAGTTTTTTATTCAAAATTTCCTAAGATATACGTGAATTTATATATTTGCGTGCTTTGAAATTTGGCTTATTTCTTAAAAGCGATAGTAACACAAATGTGGCTTACATACTTTGTTAAAATTATTGGAATGTATGAACGATAACTTTTTTTTCTGCTCGCCTGCAATGAAAAAAAGAAAAGGAAAATAAGCTACTATAAAGTATGAAGTTCGCAAGCAAATTATTCTTAGCGAAAACTAAAAAAAAAACTACACCAAGATACATTTTTGAATTTCTCAGTAAATGTCCCACCAAATTTTACAAAATTTAATATTTAGGCATAATTTGAGTAGTAAAATAGAAATGTTGAAAAAAATGGCATGCCACTTCAGAAAAAGTCCAATTTTGGCTCAAAATACTTATGTTAGAGTGATGCTTTATATAAATCTGATATATATCCTAAGTCGGGCTTTCGAGACATGAGAAACGCAATTTGAATTTCGTCAATCGGCCCAATAGAACGGTAGTGGTAATGGCAGACCGCACATTCAGTTGAACAATGTTAAACGAATTACGCACTTTGGGTATGCCCAAAAGAGAATTTGGCGCAATTACGACATTAACGTAATTTTAAAAGAAGATAATTATGGTATATGGTTGATGTTCTGTTATCTGGACGTAAACAGTTCGGGGTTTTAAAACTTGTTAGGTTCTACGCTGCTTCATTACTTAGGTGTAAATATCGATTGTAAACTCCCCAAATTTTCGTTTAAGAAGTATTACAAAACAGGAAACGTTACATGATGTTGTTTATTGATTGTACTTCTGAGGAATAAAAGCAATCTCTTATTTACCATGCGTTCCATTCATAAATACTTTAACAACTTAAGGAATATATTTAGTTTAAATTGCTGAATTAAATCCAAATAAATTATTACAAATAACTGATATTAAATGTAATGTTTATGAACAAAATAAACCAAAATGAAATGAAACAGAAGCAAATGCAGTAAGCACAAAAAAGTGTCCATAGTATTGCAATCGTAAAGAGTCGCTAAGGCCTACATGACGAACAGGCTTGTGTAGAGTTGTTTATTTTTATTCGCCAGTATTTTCTCCCACGCCAAAGGCACACTATGGAGCATGCGCAGTAAGCAAAATTCGTTAACATTGATCAACTCAATGTGCGGTTTGCCATTACACGAACGGGAGATATAGAACTGTCCCCCTTCGCCCCCCTTTTTTTTCCACAGTGTACATTAACACTATAATTATTGAATTTAATGCATCCTTACAATGTGATGCAATTTTTTTTAATTGTGCAACGAAAACATAATACACATCGCTTAACTGAAGATTGATGGTAATACTGAATTAACTGATTGATGTCTTTTAACCAACCAATTTTTGTTTCCCTCACATGTCTGTATCCCATTCTGTTATTTTTCCCAATAAGTTTTAATGTTTTTTTCTGAAATTAGACGAAAAAATTATCATGCAATTGCCTCTAAAATGTCCAGTTGTAAAATTGGGTTTATTGTTTTAATATCTTTTTTCATCAAAAGCTTAAAATTATAAATCATGACGCACATATAGAAAACTGACGTATTGGTTTAGTTGCTTGAAAAGTAGCTTCGCTTAATTTACTACCAGAAGCATTAGCTGCGTTTGTATTCAACCAGTTTAATTTTAAACCGTTTTGTCATTAAATATTCTAACAGTTGACATTTTAAGGTTTGTTTATAGAACATTTTGTTTAATTATGTGAAATATTTTTATGAAGGGCATGTTCCATCAAATATGTAAAATCAAAACTAGCATTTTCGGCACACTTTTTTTTTATGAAAAAGTTACAATGCTCTTAAAGCAAGAAAAAAAAGTAATGTGAGTTGTGTGGAGAAGATATGTCGGCAGAAAGCCCGTAGAAAAACTGGTTCACAAGATTCTTTCCGACAATTTCAATACTGAAAGTGCACGACGTTTTAGAAGACTAGTTGAAGCTGATGAAGGCGAAAATGTACCGATTGGAGAAAAAGGCAGAATAACAGCACAAAAAATCCTTAAGAGGTTACATTTGTCGAATTCAACACATTATGGTCACGTAATAGTTTCATTTCATAGCCCTACATACGTGCCTTCTGCATGCTCATAAACAAAGACATTTGCTCCGTCGTACTGTCATCTGTGATTTGCTTCTCAAATTATCATGATCCATTCTTGAAGGGAAGTATAGGTGGCAACGAGAAGTGGTTTGTTTCTTCAGCAATATCGAACTCAAGCGATCATGGATTAGAAGAAATGAATCAGTTCAAAGCACTTGTATTGATTTAAAAAAGTGATGTTGGTTGTATTTTAAGAGAACTGTTTGCTTTGAGTTTCTACTAGATGATTCTACAATTGATTTGAAAGTTTACTATTATCAACTGTACAAACTGTCTGATGCCATCTAATAATAAAGACGAAAACTGATTAATATAACAGGTACAGTGTTTCACCAAGTTAATGCCAGACCTCACACAAGTTTCGTATATTGTCACAAGCTGTTACAGCTTGGATGTAATTTGCTACCATGCCCACCAAATTGCCAAATCTTACACCCTCGGAGTATTACTTGTTTCGCTATTTATAAAAATTTTTTAAGAGGTAAAACATTTGCTTCGAATGAGAATGTCAAAAATGATTTGGCTCAATTGTGGGTGAGTGAAGATCAGAAATTTTATCAACGTGGCATCATGCTACTACCAGAAAAATATCAGTGTTATTGGACCAAAATGATCGATGTATAATTATTCAATTACTTGTAACGTTCTACTGTCTATCTGTTGTGTAGAATCTGGAGAAATAGTGATTGCACCGAAGAAGGGTTAAAACTAGCCTTTATTAAACTCTTTAAATTATTTACAATGCGTCAAGTTGACGCTAACATACTACGCCTCTGCTTGGATGGTAACTGAAACAGTAGAATCAAAACTCAAGAATTCAAGGTATTAACAAGCAGTGGAATTAAACTACAGGGCTCGTACAATCCTGTACACTACAGCACGAAGATGAGTCTAGTGGCAGCAAGATAATAGCTGTAAAGCCACGTCGAACCAGCAATAAATGCTAAACCGAAGCTTGCGTTGCAACCACGCACAAAGATTTCCCAGACTCTCTCTAACTTTTCCTACTAGAAAATCGATATTTAAACTTTTTCTCCCACTGGTAGAATTTGCATTTCTTATGTGCGCTACCAAATTTAAATATTCTGGCACTGACAATTAGGGGAATGAAGGCTTATAGGAAAGTAACTTAAAATTAAATTTAACTGGTTACTTAAAATAAATATAAATCCCTACAAACTTAATTATGCATAATAAAAAGTTTTCCTTTTCTCCGCGAAAAAAATATACTTTTCAAACGACCTAATATATATTAAGCTAGCTTTCATGCTATAGACAGTTAGAGGTGTTGATAACGCAAAGAAACCGAGAATGAAATTAAAAGTGCAATTCAGGAAGCTCACAAGAACTAAAATTATCATTATAACATATAACTTGTTTTTTAACAGACTATACTACGTATATGTATAGTATAAAGATAATAATTATACTTGCCATAACATTGAAATCGCCATCATTCCTTTCATCGCTATATTTTGAAGTAGAATGGAACCTAACTCTCAGTATCTCGAGTCTTCACCACTTTACTTTCAATAAAGTTCTTTCCTTTAAGAAGAAACTAATTTAATGAAGTCTTAAGAACTAAATGGTATTTAACCATTTAGTTACGTCACGCCAATGTTTTCGTTGGAAGAATATGCACATAAATACTGTGATAGGGCTTTTGAATTAGGTACAAAGAACAAGCATCTAATATATAAAATGGAGAGCTTATATTTCTTTTGTGTGATAAAAATGTAAAATAAAGAATTATTGGAAGTGTAGTGACTTTAATATCTGTTTTGAGAATTTTGCAAAAGTAAAGTTAAAAAATGCGAGGTATACACCACATGACTTCCTTCAGCGGAATATTAAATTATACGCATTTTTTTTGCATTTCATTTAAACTTATTCGATTGAATTAAATCTACTTCATCCATAACGCATAAACCACAATAGAATAAATGCACTCTTTAAAATTCACTATATTTGTTTACCATTGCGACACTCTGGCACTGGCTTCACTTAACAGCGTTTCTCATTCATTTTATGAATCAGAAGGCGAAAAAAATTATATCATCTGAAGAATTATCTAATCGTTGCCACATGTTCCATTAAAATATTATAACAAATCTAAAACTATGTATAAGAAATTTTTAAAAAAAAGAAAAGAAACAGTTTTTCACAGACGATTTAGAATTTCTTATTCAATTAATTCAGTTCTCACTTCGAGGCAAGGCAAAAATACATAAAAACTCAAAATATCTGTATTAAAAATTACGAAGTAAATCTTATACACTTATTTCCTCGAATAAATTCCAGAATGGATTAAGCCTGATTTAATTCACAATAATAAAACAAGGCTTTTTTGTTGTTGCCAAGCTTAGTTTCTCTAGATTGGCAACAAATTCACTATTCTGCTAAGTTTCAAATGTAAACCAATATAGCTGCTTTGCTAAACATAATTAGGATTAGCAGCACTTAAACAACTTTTAAATTGTTGATAATTCTACATCTATAACATATACGCTAACTAAAGGCATAAAAACCTTAACCGAAAGATAAGAACAACATAATTCAATCATTTTTAAGGCAAAAAATGCCCAATTTGCAAATATATAAGAATAAAGAAACTGAGCTTACGGAGCCGAGTAACAGAGTGTATATATAAATACTTTCAGTGCGGCCAATTGGAACCAAACTAGGAGGTGCACATCTACATGTTATAGCAGTCCTATATACAAAATTTCAACCTTCTGAGGCTACTCGGTTTTGAGTTACGCGAGATGCATACATACATATACGTCACGAAAAATCCCTTGAGAATCCATTTTAAATCAGTTTATACTTTTTTTGGGGGGGAGGAAGTCTTTTATTCTGTCCTTAGGTACAGGTGTAGTGCAAAAACATTGTTAAATTGCATTCGATAGGCATCAAAATGGATATTTTCGTTGAAATATGATGCCTGAAATTTTTCGCGATTACAATACTTCCTTTTTACTTCGTACAAGGAAGTAAAAAGAGGCAGTTAAATTACTTACAAGAGAAAATTACTTACTTATCATATGTATTACTATTTAAGGCTAGAAATAAAACAAAGAAAAAAATAGTTTATGCCATCAAGTAATCCACAATAACACTCGCAAAATGTGTCTTTTGAAATACCAAATGATTATTACACTTAGTTACTGTCAACAACTCTCCATTTTGTCAGCATTCGTCAAAAGAGAAATAATCCCTGTAATTTGGCCTATACCTGCCGGTTTAAAGTTGATTGAGATAGAAAAGATTTATCACTCTTTTCTTTAGAACGAGAATCACAAGACATGGCGTCAAATATCTGTTATCTGATTCTATATCAGAATAATCTTCCGATTCAGATGTATGAATAATTCTAGGAATCTTCTTGTTAGAAGATATTGATCACAATGATCTTGCAAAGATTTCGATCGTGAATGGTATAACAGATCGTTATTATCTTCGTTTGTAGGAAATAATAACAATGTATGACTAAACATGAAATATTAATGAAAGTCAAAGTGTTATAAAAGACGACGCGCAAAAATGAAGTTAGCATAAAATCATTGACAGCATGTAAAACAGCTGCACAAAATATGTTTCAGTTGCACAATACTTTGTGCTACTGAAGTACGTTTGTGCTACTGAAGTATCTAAATATACATAGACTCAATCATAAAGTATTTGGAATGGAAATATTTCAATGTGTTAATTGTGCAGCTATCTGTAGGAAGTGTCTGAATGTATTAACTGTGCAGCTACTTGCTTGTGCTTTGCATTGGTAATATTGTTTGAAATCGCCATGTGAGCACTACACAGACCAGACGACTTCTGCGCATACTCAACACTGGAAGCACAGTTATGCAAGAAGATATTCCAGTTGAGGAAGTGTAAAACCCTTTTCAAAGTTCTAAGGTCACAAAATAAGGTATTTTCTCGCTCCTTTCTGCACGTTTTTGTGGTTTAATGGTAGCACATTCGGCGCGTATTCCAGAGGTCGACTCCCACATGCGACTCCTTTTCATAAAAATCTCCTGCTCCAAAATAACGTAATGTCGCTACAGTAGCGCCCGAAAGATAGGTGATGCTTGATGATTTTTCACCACCAGGATTTGGCGATTGGAACACCTAATCTCCAGTCGCCTTTTAAAAGGGGGAGTATATAAGGTGTTTTCTCTCTCCTTTCTGCATGCTTTCGTTGTGTAACGGTAGCACACTTGACGCGTATTTCAGAGGTCCAAGTTCGAGTCCCGGCGAGGGCATTGCTCATTTTTCATGTTTTCTGCTTCAAAAAAACTTAATGTCTCTGCAACAAAACAATCTATTTCATGTGCTTGAACTATTATTTATAAAATACTGTTAAAAGTGCCATTCAAAGGGGTGGATACAAATTTGGAGAAATAAAAATACAGGACTTAAAAAAAAATATTTGATACTGATTATCTGATTGGCTCTCACTCAAAACTTTTTTATCTCTCTATGTATAATTACAAATGTTCTAACATTTTCTTCAGAAACACAAAAACACTTTTTGTATGGTTTACATTAATGTTTCACGAACATTCATGCATTGTCGAGCAAAAAAGAAGTAGTACGATATGTAAACACAACATTTTATTAGCTTTCGCTATCACTTACTCACGCACGTACGTCTTAAATTAAGTTTTTCTTTCAGAAGGTTAGGTTATTTGAATATAGCAGAGTGACGAGGATGTAATTTGATGGAAACGGAAGATCCTATCATTAAACATTTGCAGAGTCCTTAGGATCTTTGATGCTGGATGACATGAAAAATGAGCAATGCCCTCGTCGGGACTCAAACCTCGGACCTCTCCATAGGCACCGAATGTGCTGGCCATTGCACCACCAAGGCATGCTAAGAAGACGGGAGAAATACCTTATATACTTTCCCTTTTAAGGGGCGACTGAGGATTAGCGGGCACATTCACCAGATCTGGGTGGTGGATAATCATCATCAATCACCTTCTTTATTTCAGGCGCCACTGTAGAGTCATTAGTATTTTTGATGCTGAAAGACATGGAAAATGAGCAATGCCCTCGCCGGGACTCGAACTTCGGACCTCTCGATACGTGCAGAGTGTACTGGCCATTACACCACCAAGGCATGCTAAGAAGGCGGGAGAAAAACCTTACACATTTTTAAAGCTTTGTCTGGAAAAGACAATAAAATGTTTAAAAATTCTGAATTTCTTAACATAGAGAGTTATTAAACAAAATGGCTGCACCGTGTGAGGAATAAATATAATATATCATGGTGCTCATGAAGCACTACCCAAACTTTGATTTCAAATTCTTTATCCAAATTAAAGATTATTCATCAGATGACGAATTAGCTTCATCTAATAAAATTAAAGTAATTTTATTTGCTCTTTTTTGTGTGTAAAATTTACCAGATTAAGTGTATTTCTTATTATAATAGAAACAAATTAAAAGCTGTGAAATGGTACGTGGTTGGTGAAAAGAAAAACATTCTGTTTTATAAAATTTATAGTCTTTTAGATTTGTTCAAAATCTTTGCGATCAGAATTCTTGAATTTGGGAGGAAAAAAATCATTCTTTTGATGAAATATTCTTTTTATTTGAATTTGGCAAAGGTATGATTATGTTTTTTATTCAAGCATAACAGTGTTAATGCACAAATGATTTCACAAGAATTTCGAACCAGAAGAAAACTCGTCTATTACAAAAGTGCACGAAAAGTTTCTCTAAAATTTTTTCTGTCAGTCACGTTCTATCTTCTGTACTTTAAAATTATTTTCTAAATAAAAAAAGCATTAAAATATGATAACTTTCCTTTCATCGAATGAATTTTCTGAAACTGAACTAAGAAGGATGACTCCACTCTTTTTTTTCTTTTTTTTTTTTTTTATTTTAGTTTGATAATCTGAAAACATAAGATTTAGGCGGTGTGCCATAGACACAGAGTATAACGGGAAAGTTTTTTTTTTACCTTTAAGACAAAGAAATTATATTTTAAAAATTATATTGGGACTTGTTGTAAGTATTTCTGGCTTATGTTCGTTTATGGAAGCTACGGAATTCGTTGTGAATATTTCTGGGGGGGGGGAGAATAGCAGCTATCGTTCCCTTATTGAATCCAAATCATGTTTCTAAATGCTTTGGATCAGGTTTATACCGAGCATGTTACACATGCGTGTGAATGATTTCTTTTCATATATTCATGCTATTTTTTATTCATTATTTCAGCAAGCAAGCTTTCAACAAGCTGCTGTTGAAGATTTATCCCTAATGCAGACGTTAATGGTAAAAATAAGTTACCACAGACGTTAAAGTAAAACATTTATAAAGATTTACTTCTTGTAAATAAGAAGAACTGAATTACGAATTAAAGCATATGTTGCAGCCTCGAGGACCTGAACACTAATGTTTTATATCACTAACAGAAACTGGCCAAGCAAATCCTAAACTATTCAATACTTGTTAAAGGCGTACTAGCTGAGCTCAATCACTCATCTGTTTTACTTCTTCACTAATAAATTTCAAACTCCCTTAATTTGTCAAGTCTATAAAAAGTTTGCGTTATGTTTATGGTCCCAAATGCTGCTTTATAGTAGCAAATTATCATCGCATTGATTGTCTAACTTGTAAATTTTCTGAAAGGTGATCGCAGAGCTAACATTTGCCTTAGGAAATTGACCTACCTTCTAGCAGTTTGTGCAATTCGACGTTTCAGTTGCTCTGCGTTTTCTCATATACACTCATGTCCATAAATTAAGGATAATTCGGAGTCACGCGGAAATCGAACTCTAAAATAAATATATCACCTGTAAAATCACTACACACACCTTCAAGAATCATATGCAAATTTCAGGAAGCAACCAGATGACACCGATGGTACGTCAAAATGACGAGAGTGTAAGTGAGTGATATATAAGGAATACAGGCAAAGAAGTAAAATTGTTCGCAGGCGCTTTATAAGCATTTCAGTGCAATAACCGAATAGTTATGACACAAAGGATGCATTTGGATGATTTTTTACGTGGTAGAATTATCAGTCGTCTGGAATGTGGGCGTACCCAACTGGAAGTATCAGACGAACTTGGAATTGCCCAGAGTGTCATCTCCAGGTTTTGGCAACGATTCCAAGATGATGGTAATGTGAGTAGACGTTACAGAACAGGTCGCCCCAGAGTTACAACGCCGAATGAGGAGCGGTATATGGCAGTTACTGCCAAAAGAAACAGGCGGAGCATAGCCTCAGACCTGTTTCGTCAGCTCTCTTCAGCCACTGATACCATAATTGCAAGGCAGACCGTGTACAGACGCTTAGGGCAGATTGGTTCATATGCTCGTACACCTGTCAAATACGTTCCACTTACTGCACTTACTGCACTTACTGTCGCCTGCGGTTAGCCTGGAGTAGAGAGCATGCATTGTGGACACCGCAACAGTGGGCTTGTGTGATGTTTTCCGACGAGCCCAGGTTTAGCTTGCAGTCTGATTCTCGCCGGACTTTCATATGGAGAGCTCCAGGTACCCGTTACCTCCAAGAAAACATCACTGAACGACACCGTTACGGTAGTGCAGGAGTGCTCGTTTGGGGTGGAATTATTCTGGGTTCCAGAACTGACTTACATGTTCAAATTGGAACCATGGCAAGCCAAATCTATCGGGACGTCATTCTGGAACAACATGTACGTTTGTTTCGGGGCGCCATGGGCGCACAATTTGTGTTTATGGATGACAACGCCCGTCCTCACCGTGCAAACATCGTAAGCGAATGCCTTCAATCGGAGGATATCATCCGTATGGACTGGCCAGCACTCTCGCCGGACTTGAATCCAGTACAGCACGTGTCGGACATGCTTGGCCGACGAGTTACAGCCCGTCAACCTCCTCCTAAATGTCTACCGGAACTTCGGAGAGCATTGCTTTTTGAGTGGTGTAATATCTCCCAAGATCAGATCGATAATTTGATACTCAGCATGCCTAGGCGTTGTACGGACTGTATTGCATCGTCTGGGAGACATATAATGTATTAACAATCATACCAACCATGTAGGTTTTTTGTAAATAGATTTTTTTTTGTAATTTGCTCCAGGGAGAAAAAATCGCTAATTTTTTTAATAATATCAAACATACAGCATTTTTTTTGCTCTTTACCTTTTGTTTAATAAATAAGCTTTACAAAAACGTCAAATTTGTTTTGCTTCTAACTTTTCCTTTGCCTGATTTTGCATTATCCTTAATTTATGGACATGAGTGTATAATTATATGCTAGATTTACATACACCTGGACCGATAAATGCAGACTTAATGGTAAAATTTAAGAAGCTGGTAGTTCGTTAAACTAATATTTTACAATATTATCAAACAGTATACATAAAATTAAACTGTGCTGTTAAAATGAAACTGTGCTGCAAAAATTTAGTTTTAAAATTCCTAAATATCTGATTGTAATGAAAGTTTTCCGACAAGAACTTTCTTAATAAAGTTAGAAAAAAATTAACTCGAAAGCAATACCTTTAGTGCGGGTAGGAATCACCACCCAAATCTAGGAGTTTCTGCCAACGTTTCGGTAGTTTTCCAAAGCCTTCGGCCCAGAGATTTGGTGGCTGCGAGTCCAAAAACAGATCAACCTCATTTCGGACATTCTGTGCAGAATGCAAGATAGCACCAGCAAGATGTAGCTGCAAGTGAGAAAAGGGTAGAAATCTGAAGGAGCGATATCGAAGCTATATGATGGGTGTGACAAAAGATCCTTTTCAAGTTCGTGCAGAGTACAGCCGGTGAATGCAGATACATGTGGTTTTGCATTATCTTAATGAAACATTACCGTCGGAACTCAGTTCCACGTTTTTCCTTGATGTAGGCGTCAACACGGGCTAGCATCTCGCTGTGCACCCTACTGTGAAGGGTTTTACCTTTCTGCAGCTACTCTTCATGGATAATACCACGGCTATTTCACCAAGGTATGATCCTTTTGTTACTCAAATTGCGCTTCGTGACCCTGCCGACGGGCTCACCGGACGCAGACTTACCTCCTTGTTGTTGAAGCAAATCCCGTGTTGTTGAAACAAATCCACGTTTTATCGCAAGTGATGATCCAGTCAACAATTTTGTGTCTCCACTGATACTCGAGCATATGAGGGCAGGCCCAAACACGTCTGTCCTTATGTGCTTCAGTCAGCTCATGCGGCGCCCAGCGACTGAACTTGTACGTCAAGTTTATGCGATGCATAGCGCGACTAATGAGCATGGCAGTAACGTGTAACTCTTAGAAAGTTCTCAAGTGGTTGCACACTGATCTTCTTCACAAGTTCTCGCAGGCGGGTCTCGTCAACGTCAGTAGGCCGGCCTGAGTGCTCTGCTTCTTGAATGCAATAGTCCTTGTTTTTGAACTTTCGGTACCAAACCTTCACAGTGTCGTATGGTACAGCATTAGTATCTTTAGCTGTAAACATGATTTGGTGACATTCTATAGCTGACTTTTTGCAGCAGAACTTGAAGTAAATGATGGTTCTAATCTAGTAGTGTGAGAGTTCCATCTCAGACACCTTGTACTTAATGATAAAGATATTTTTTTTATAAATTTCACAACACCGTGTTCTAAAGCAAGTATTTATCTTTCAAATGCCAAAATCTTTGAACAAAATATGATTAAACACGCCAGCGTGAACTGTTTTCGCAGGCAATACTTGCGGGGGCAGGAAATTTTCGTTACAACCCCCTATTTTTAACATATTAAAAACTTGAAAGACTGCTTAAGATATATCTTCTCTTCTCCTTAAATTCACATCCAATTGAGCATAATTAGTCTCATTATCTCTTCAGCCGCACTCTTTTAAGGCTACAAAGGAATAAAATTATTAAACGCATTTATAAATGCAAATTATTTGTAAAATTCAAGGTTTAAATGGCTTAACTAATTCACCAAAATTAAAAGAAGATAATAATTCAAGAACTAATTTATGCGCTTATTAAAATATCCTTATACTTCGTGCGAATTAAAAACCTAATTCTCAAGCACAAAATTAACAGACAAGTAGTTGCCTACATGACTCAGTGGAAAAATAAATCGTCTAATTGAAACATATATTTTAGTAGTACCTCTTTCAGTTCTGTTATTTCCCAACAGGCAGCGTTGCGTGCCTTCCACAATCGCTGGGGTAATAGATGAATAACTCAATCACTAAAGATGTAAAATAGAGTATTATTTCTGCTATGTAATAATGTATTATTCTTATGAACTCTCATTTCCCTTAAGGTTTCCTACAAGAATCTCTGAAAATTGAATCAGAGGCAGCTTAATTTTCATCTGCATATTTAATACCCGCGTAAAAGAAGGACTTAAAAAGCATGCTAACCAGGGAATAGGAAAATATTTTGTTGGAACAATATCACACGAAAAGTGGTATAAGACAACAATGGGAAGGATGGATGTTTTATAAACTTTATACCTAGGTTATTATGAAGTTCTCAAGGAAATAATAAGAATAGCACGACACAGCCACAAGAAAAGAACAGATAAACATGGTCCTTCGAGGTACCCAAGGCATAAGAATAAAAAAGTAAGAGGCAGTAAGTTTGAAATCCTTTCAAGCTATAATTCCCGAGATAGTAAGGATCATGAAAAGTTTCCGAGTTGCATATAAAAGTTTTTGCCATGGGAAAATCGGGTCCCTGATGTTTGCGTCCTCTGGAGTTTTCCTGCCGAAAAGCATTGAAGTGTGCGTGTATGTCTTTGTACAATCTAAAAGAAAAGAAGAGGGGGAGAAGAAAAAAAAAACGTTTTCTTCAGCGTTGGAAATTGTCTAAAGAAACGGAAAAATATTTTTTTTAATTCAAGAATTAATACAATGTTTTTTTATTTGAGAAGAAATATTACCATTTTTCTTTTTATATGCATTTGCTTTGGAATTAGGGAAAAGATAAATAAACAGAAAACCAAAATATTTGAATGTCTCTTTTAAAATCGCTTCCAGAATGTAGGAGGTGAAAAAGGGAGATACAGCGACGATGATTTAATCCTGATTACTCAGTGTTTAAATTTTTTTGCATTATTAGACATTTGATAGACTTTTCTACTATGCTTTATAATATTTTCAACTTAAATAATTGGTAGATGTCCACATTTATTTCTGTTAATTTCAAATAAAATTTCCATATACTTCAAATAAAATCTCCATATATGTATTTCGAACTACTGAGACATGCCGATCATTTTTTGTTTCAAATTAATACCAAAAATGTGACTTATATTTGTTAATAATTAAATTGGGTTGCTTGCATTTGATAATTTCAGTCATCCTTTTCCGAAATAAAGCATTAGACTTTCACGATTAGGTCATAAACTCTAGAAAAATCGGAACTATTTGATTAAAATAAATAACCAAATATAGTAAACTTGTTCTTTCAGATTTAATCTCATAGCTCTAACTAATATCTGGAAATTTATAATTGACGGTAACTGTTTGTCGCAATTTTTTAATATCTCCAGAGAATTAACTAAGATGAAGCATAAACGAGAGACTACAGCCATTCATTAAGTGGTGAAAAATTTGTATTAATGAAGTGTACAATGTGATGAAGTGAACTGCTGTATGGCGAAGCATCTGTGAATAAAAGTCTAAGACTGAGATTCTTGATATACTGCCAACGAAGGCATCAAAAGATCATTAGGGCTTTACTCCCACCATTGCCGATTCAGCGATTGCAAGCAAAATCGCGATCATGCATCCTATTCGCCAGAATTGGACGCTGCTGATTAACTTCTCTTTACTTGAGTGAAATATTAATTTGAATGTCTAGCCATTCAAATTCATATTTCAAAAGAAGAAAATTTTCAGAAATTCGGACAATCGAAACGTCGGGATGAAAGAATGTTCAGCGAGTTGACTTCTGTGTAAAAGTTTGGAAGAAGTATTGCTCTAGCAATTACGAGTACAAAAGGTAAACTTCATAACGCTATTTTCTTAATATCTATTTCTCAAAATTTCAATCCTAAAACTTGTTGTTGTTGTGACTTAACTCACCTGCCAGACAGTAACATCAGAAAAAGCCAACGAAAATTCTTCGTGGCAAGGAGGACAAGACTGAGCTTTTCGTTGGCAAGAACCTTGGGCACCATACAGGTTACAGTACGACTTTGTTCAGCTCCTCCCTAATTTTAATGAAGAGCGCCCCGAGGGGATTGATCCCAGGGTCTACCACTCCTCTTCCCTTACCATCATCATCTCGAGAGGAATAGGATTTTAGAGTGCCCTTTATGCCGCACAGACACTATATATTTACAAACATCCATGCCTTCTCCAGGATTCGAGCCCGGGTCCTTCTGTATGGCAGTCAGGATCGCTAACCACTATCCCGGCTGTTAGGGGACCTAAAATTTTGTAGAAGCAAAGTTTTTAGACTTGCGGAGGTAAACACAGTCTTCTTAAGCTATCAAGACTTCTGTAGGTTCTAGTTGATTTTGAAAACATAACTGTAGTCCTGGGCAGGAACAGGGAGCTTACTAAACGTTATGTTCGTGCGTGTGTAGGAGATACAACAAAGATGAGGAGGGTTCAAACAACCCTTTATTTACTTATCGATTTTACATACGTTCCCATACTTCGGGATACAAAGACCAACCACTTGTGGTCTGAACGTAAAAGAATACAAGACTACTAACTAACTAAAATTTAAAAAAGAGCTAACTTTGAATATCTTACACAGATGACTAGCACTAAGACTGGCCTTTTAAATTACTACGTCTGTAGTACGCAAACTGCGGAAAACTACAATACGTCTTTAACTTTTAAGAAGGTTAACCTCTGGCCTTAAAGACGGACAGTAACTGATGGCAAGCTCGCGTGAATATTCGTAGCAAAAAGGCTCTCTTTCCTTCTACTCTCTTGGCAAAAAGCCACAATTTAAATACTTAAGCGTTAGCAAGTACAATTTGCATAAACATATCCACGCGTTAATTCTGACCGAAAGTGGAAAAATAAGAGATGACAGTAAAGTTTTAAAATAAAATGAACGTTAGTGAACTTAAAATCCTTACAAAGCATGTCAGCTTATATTAAATAGTAAGCCATTGACTTTATAAAGAAGAGAAATAAAAAAATATGTCATATGCTTAATTAGAATAAGATGTAAAATGAAGAATAACAATATGAAAATATCTCAGAAGGAATTCGAAAATAAAGGTTTAGATGCACGAATATTATAAAAAAAGAACAAAGTTATAAATGAGAAGCTATTTACACAATAAAATATGATTAAATGTTTTTAATTCAGCGTTAAAAACATACAAGAAATATGTATAACTACACATTAATAATGCACTTTAGCGGAATTGCTAAAATACTGATTTTTGTGAATTAAAAGGGCAATTAATTTCTTTTGTTTTATTTAACTATGCAAGTTATATTTTCCTAATTAAAATTGGAATATTGCGCAATTAAAAAATGTTTATTTTACCGATAAGTAATTACTTTTGAGATAAATTTCTCTCGCATATAGTATTTAAAAATTTTTTCCAGCTTAACTTCATTATGAATTATTTGAAATTCTGAAGTAACATTTTAATAGCAATCATTTTATTATTAATTTCTTTTTTATTCGAAAAAAAATGGCGCCTAGCTTTCTTAGTTCATTTTTTGCTTTCTTGTTTTCTTAGCAATTCTTCTTAAAAATTCAAAACCAATAAAATGAACGAAAATACACTCGTGGTATTTGGATATAGAAAGGTGAAAGTTACATTTTATAAAATTTATAAGAAAGATAACAGAAATGCAATTTTTATGCCTTGGTAATAATTACAAAAATCAGCCGAGCTCAAATCTGTAAAATGGAGAACGTTTTCATAAACGGTACTCAGCACTCCAAAATACAACTCTTCGTGCAAATAACAGTAGTCAAATAAATAAGCATCGTCCATATATGTATTAGAAAATAAACTTGCAAAATATTTAATTAAAGTATTATTCTTATATAAAACTTTTATTTTTTATTATTGCTTTTTTGACTAAATGGCACATTGTTAGCCCAAAAGGACTATCAGTCTCAAAACGGCATTTTCTGGTCTTTCACTATAAACAGCGAATCACTTTTTAAATTGTTGCCACCAAATATTGTAGCCCTGTATTATATTTAAACAAATTAAATAATAAAAAATCTTCATGAATGTGTGTATGTTTCTCGTGTTGTGATAACGACGGTACCTAGAGCCATCACATTTTGAATAACGTAATCCTCCCTTCCACGTGGGCCCATGGAAGGCCGAATTTTGAAATTCGAATTTTATTTATTTATTAGTTCATATTTTGTAAAACTTTAAAAATTTTTTATTAAGAAACTCAACATTTTCAAAGCGAGCAATGGCAACATTGTACTGGCAAAAAAAAAAGGAAAAAATGTTGTTTTAAAATTTTTTGTGATATTGATGTTGAATTGAGTTTTAGGTGGTTTAAGTGTAAAGAATATGATATTTAATAAATAAAGGTAACGCATAAAACGTTAAAAAGACCCCCTTTTGGGCGTAATATAAAATCTGAAAGCTTTCAGATTTTTAAGTTTTTATTTTCTCAAAATTGAAAGGTAAATAGCGTCAGAGCAGATTATATCTGAATTAATGCCTTTCATTAAAAGTAATTAAATTATAATTTAAAAAAATTCTTCAAGTTTTTATTACTTTAATTCTACTCTAAAATATTTACTTTTTGATTTACTAAAAGCCTGGAAAGATTTTATGTTAAAAAATTTAAAACAAATATTTATTATTTTCGTTTACTAATTAATTTACATATTATTCAGCAACGCGGCTCCGTTGATCATTCTCTTAATTGTTTCTGAAAAAACACAAAAGGAATTACGAATTTTGTTTGTGTTTTAATTCGCTTTTATTTTCAGGGTTAATTCCCTATTTTCTGTTTGTATTATTTCTTCATGTTAGGTAACCTACCATTTTTGGTTTGATGAACATTAAAAGAATATTAATACATATTGTTGCCTGCGTACGGGTGCGTAATGGATTGATGCACAAGTCAATAAAAAGTTAATAAAATTTATTCTTATCCCAAGAAATTAAACAAAATGCCAAACTTTCCTCAGAGATATTCGTACAATATCACAATATCTCAAACGTTAAACAGAATTGAATTCGAAACAGATAAAGCTAACCCGATTTT
>KK117745.1:619234-647669 GCA_000611955.2 Stegodyphus mimosarum
TTCGCTTAAAATAGCTACAACTACAACTGAGATGAGGTGTTTTAGTTCCGCTTTTATAAGCTTTTTAAATATTTACTAGAACATTCTGGTAAAAACCCGATTTTTCTCGATATTTGTGGATGGCAACAGTAATTACAAGATATTTATTTATTAAATATTAAAAGCATGCGCTCTTGCATTTTTACTTTTCTGAAGTAGCTTTCTCTTCAAAAATCGTCTGCGGTGCACGGGGAAAAAAGCAATTTTAATTACAATTATAAATAAATAGTTAAATAAATACGAAATCCGCAACACTGTCCCCTTCCCAAGGACTCAACGTCCTGAGGAGTACAATTTCTGGACAGGAAGCCAAACTTACAACTAACGCATCAATGCAATTATACACATTACATTACAATAACAAAATAAACAATACTTGCAATAAGTAACTTTGAGCAAATCAAATACTATCAAACGCTAAATACAAATAAAATATAATCAGATACTAAATACAAATCAAATGCTACAGAATACAAATACTAAACACAAATAATATCAAATACTAAATAAAAATCAAATACAAAAAGGACCATCGTTTAATCCGATCTCACCGCGAATTCGCTACAATCAACAACAAGAACTAAGTAAGCAACTCATAAACACTGAATTGAGATGTTTTCCTCCGGCTTTTATAAGTATTTTAACCATGAACGAGAAACATTCTGGTATTTTCTCGATTTTTCTGGATTGCAAAATAGTAGAATTACGAGATATCTATGTATTAAATGCGTCTACTCCGGTATTTTAACTTTTCCTGCGTAGCTTTCTCTTCAAATAAGTCTCGTGGTACATTGCACCGGGATATAAAACAATTTTAAACATAATTCTATTAAAAATAGCAAATTAAATACAAATTTACAAATTTCGTAACGCTATGTGTGTGTGTGTGTGAGTGTATGTGTATTGTCACCAAGTTTGCATATGTGTAAATAATTTTGATGAATTTATATGTAAAATTGTAGTATCTGATGTGAAATGTAACATGAAATGCCTAAAAAATCGAAGCTTCGCCGGAAAAATTAGGTTACAGTGAAGTCGATTTAACATTGAAGTAAATGACTATCTCGTCAAATTTGCCAAATAGCGCCAAGCTGGCGATGATCCAGAAATCTCCAGAAATGGCCAATTTAGCGACATTTTGGTCTGATCCCTGTAAAAGTGTAATTGGCTCGATCCCTCTATGTAACTAACTACAACCGGTACTATATGTAACTACAACTGTTTATGCCTTCCAGAAATTTCGAGAAATCGAAGGTACTAAAATTACGTTCTTATCTCTTTAAAGCATAAACGACACCCATCATACGGAATCTGATAGCTTTCTTTTTGGCATGCTCTCCATAGGTCAGAGTTTCTTAAACTGTGGGTCGCGACTCCAATTGTGGTCATGGGACCTGTGGTAGGAGGGGGTCCAACAAGTTTAGCAATTTTGATATTTCTTTAATTTCTTTCTGATATAATAATTTTACAATTAACAAATATTCGTACACTACGAAAAAAATCCGAAAGATTTTAAATTTCGTCTAAAGGGACGTTTTTTTAACATTTTGCGTATTACCTTTATTTCTTAAATATCATGTTCTTCGCATTTAAACCACAAAAATCAGTTCAAGAGAAAATATCGCAAAATAATTTTAAATTGAGCGTATCTTTAGAATTTCCGTTACACAGTCTCACGCGCTGGAGATAAAAATGCTTTTTCTGTACAACGTTTTCATTGCTCACTTTGAAATCTTTGAGCTTGTTAATAAAAAATTCGTTAAAGTTTTACAAAATATGAAATCGATAATAAAACAAATTCCAAATTTCAAATTTGGGCTTCCAGATGCCCATATTCGCAACAGAATTACGTCGTTCAAAATTAGATGGCTCTATGTACCGTCATTTTATCACAGTGCAGAAACATACATACATTTATGCACATTCTTCATTATTTAATTTCTTTAAATATAATACAGGGCTGCAATATTTGGTGGCAACAGTTTGAAAAGTGAACCGACATTTAATGTTTCACAAAACGAAGTCGCAAAGTCGCAAACCGAAAACAATAGTCCTTCAGGGACAAAGCCCCTTTTGACTTAAAGTGTGACAGATCTATATTTCCCCTTCTCCTGGGCCGATTGAAGAAATTAAAATTCAATTTCTCATGTCTCGAAAGCGCGACATTATATATATATATTAGATTTATATACAGCATTGTTCAAACATAGGCATTTTGACACAAAATTTGGACCTTTTCTGAAATAACATACTAATTTTTTCCATATTATTCCACAACTCAAATTATGCTTAGATATTGAATTTTGTAATTTTTGGTGAGAAATTTCTGGAGGAATTAAAAAATTTATCTTGGCGCGTTTTTTTTTTCAGTTTGCGCCAAGAATAATTCATTTAACGAACTTCTTAATTTATAGCAACATATTTTCCTTTTCTTTCTTTTTCATTGTCCACGAGCGGAAAAAAGTCATCGTTCATACCTTCAAATAATTTTAACAAAGTGCGTAAACCATATTTTCGTTATTATAGCTTATAATAAATAAGACAAATTTCATAACGCTCCAAAATGTAAATTCCTGTATATCTTAAAAAATTTTGAATAAAAAACTAATTTTTTACCGACATGCTTAGAAATATATCTACTTTAAGATGGTGGCCAAAATTTTATAGGTTATAATTCAAAATTTTTCAAAACAACTTATAAAATTATTTAAAGATACATATTTTAAAAATAAATCATAAAATTGGGCGAATTGTATTTGGAATGAATCTAAATTTCGAAAGATGAAAGAAAGAATCAAATAAGTTTTATAAAACAAAAAGACATACCAAATTCAATTAACAATGAGGAGCTAAAATTTTGAGAGCTAATGTTTTAACAACTACTCTTGCGATTTTTACAAAACTGGGCAATTTGGCATAATTTGAGTTGTAAAATCGTAATGTGGAAAAATACTGGCGTGCCATTTCAGAGAAAATCCGATTTTGTGTCAAAATACCTACGTTAGAAGAATATGTATAAATCTAATGCATATCCGCGCTTTCGTGGATACGCTATTCAAAATTGGATGTACGTACGCACACCATCCAATTTTGAATAACGCATAAGTCACGCTTTCGAGACATGAAAAACGCAAGTTGAATTTCATCAATCGGCCCAGTAGAAAGGGGGATATAGAACTGTCCCATTTTTTTTTAGCCCAAAGGCATTTTGTTCCTGAAGGACTATTGTTTTCGTTTTGTCATTTTGCGTCGATTCACTGTAAACGTTGATTCACTTTTCAAACTGTTGCCATCAAATATTACAGCCTTGCATTAAAGAAATTAAATAATGAAGAATCTGCATAAATGTATCTATGTTTCTTGTATTATGATAAAACAACGGTACCTAGAGCCATCCAATTTTGAATAACGTACGTTTCCACCCGAATACGGGCATCTGGAAGTCCAAATTTGGAATTTGTTTTATTATCTATCTCATATTTTGTAAACCTTTAACGAACTTTTGATTAACAAACGAGTAAAAAGCGAGCAATGGCAACACTCTAGGAAAAAAAAAAACTTTTTATCTCCAGCGCGCGGAACTGTGTATCGGAAATTCTAAAGATATGCTCTTTTAAATTATTTTGCGATATTGCTGTTGAACTGAATTTTATGGTTAAGTATGAAGAACATGATATTTAATAAATAAAAGTAACACACAAAACGTTAAAAAAGCCCTCCTTTGTGCGTAATTTAAAATCTGAAACATCTCAGATTTTTTTTTTCGCAGTATACATAATGTATCTGAAAATAGCTAAAGATAAGACAATGCAGTCAAAGAAATAACGAAAACTTTCACGCGCATTTTTTACAATAGAAACGGTCATTTTACTTTAAAAATTAAAGTTGACTTAAAAATGCAATTATATTATTACAGTACAATTAGTACAATTAAGAAACTGATAGTTTTACTCACGCGTATGTCGAATTTGCGCAATGCTGATAGAGTCCCGCAAAATTTTCTTAAATATTATAGTGTCCTCACACCAGAAAGTTTAAAAAACCCTGCTATAGGTAATCATGCTCAATATAGGTAATCAGAATTTGAAAACAAAATTTGAAAAATCCTCTCGTCTCATTCCAGATGGTCTGAAAGACGATTTACTCCACCACTTCTTGCCAAACCCCTGATTGCCAGCTTGATGATACCCTGGACATTATCCTCAAAACGTTGCGATGCCATATTGCAACATCTTTGTCAAGACTTTGCTTTCTTTACCACTGCCAGAAACTTCCCCTGATATTCAGTTTTTTTATTCGAAAAGTGCTTTTTCTTTAGGGGAAATAAATTTTATCAAGCTATCAGCGGGTCTGTGTGCATTCAATTCATTACGAACCCGTACACATGTTACAATATATATAGAGAGAGAGTGTGTAGGGGGTACAGAGACGACTCGAAATCACATTGGAATGCAGGGCCGCAAATGCTGTAGTTGTGGAGCTATAGCGCAAAGAAGCTGAGAAAAAGAACAGAATCAGCAATACATTAATGGGGCATAAAACATTTTATTGAATAGCTGTACTACAACAGCTGTTTGAAATTATGACCACAAGTCGTTTGGCAGGCCTGAGAGCAGCTTTGTATGGAATTCCTTACGTTCTGGAAGATACCTGGCATGTCATGTATCCTCCAGAAAGCTACAGATTTTCGAGCGATGAAGCCTTCAACTAGAGGAACGGACATCCCGTACACCAAACTCTTCATGTGATCGCAGAAGAAGAAGTCCATGTATGATAGGTCGGGTTATCTGTCAGGCCAATATGACCTATTACCACTGTCCAAAGGTTTGGTCGAAGTGTCGGCAGACGTCAGTCGTGTAATGTGGAGGAGTCCCGTCGTGCTGGTACCACATGGGCCCGCAAAGGATGTATTATGAATTTTTGAAAGATACAGACAAGGTTATTATTCGAGGTGGATTAACACCATTAGTTAAGCCTTTTGCATCAATAAAACATTCGAAGAAAATTTAAAACGACAGTGAACTACATGGATGTTAGAAGGTGAAAGAACATTTAGAGAAGGAGGTAAATACGTCATGCCAATCTAGGAATAATGTGTGAGTGGCTTTGAATGAAATTAAACTCGACGTAATTCAAAAGCATTTAAAATGTAATATTTCTAATTATTTACATGGAACGGAAAATGAATATTTATTTGTGAATCAAAGTAACAGTGATGGTGAAGATGAAACAGAATTCGATGATATACGTGAAGATATAACAGAAGACGAATACGACAAACTTTCATGTTATCCGTTTATGAAAATTTTTAAGTTCTCAAACTATGTCATTTCTTTTAAATAAGGCGTACTTAGTTACCTGTAGAAATATGATTTTTGTTTGCTCATCTTATTCTAATTTTTAAATTGATCATGTTTATATCCGGGATATAACAGATCTGTAAATTTCGATGTTAGTTTTATATTAAAAATGCAATATAACGTATATATATTGTTGACATATTTTTTATTAGACATCCCGTTTTGCACAGTTATGCAATCGAAAACCGCAGAAATCAAAATTTTTCAAAGAATTCCAGGTCCTGTGTTCAGTGTTACTCGAATGTTTTTATACTGGCTAGATTATTTCTTTAAAAATAACAGCGATAATATTTGATCAGTCTGACTTTATTACGACCTAGAAAAAGAACATAACTATAAATAACAAAAACATATTTACATGCAGAAGAAGATTAAAATGAGTAAAGAAAGACCTCTCATTCTACTGTCGTGTGTCCTATTCTGAAAACTGCAAGTTCAAACTATAAGAAAATTTTTAAAACAGCAATCTGCTAACTTAACTTAAAGGATCTTAACTTAGAGGAACAAACTAAAATCTAAACCACTTCAAAATAAAATCCAGTAAGTTGGAACTAAAAAAGAATTGAAAACGTCCACAATAATAAGCCTTCACATATAGAGTAGGTAGTACATCAATTTATAAACACTTCTTTGCCGCTATCTCATAGTACACTATCTCGTATGTTGTCGTCAAATAACTCTTTCCATTGTCTAATTCGTTCTTTCAATTTCTATTTCTCTCTTTGAAATCTGGCTAGTGCAATACTCTTCTTTTCTTGAAGAATGTAACATTAGTCTCCTTGTAATTACTAATCTCTTCTTCTGGGAGTTGATTTCCTTATTGTAAATCAACAAGTAATTACAAATCAGACTGTTGACTTGACACTATCAAAGCAGTATCATTATATGTTTCAGTTTTATCTTCTAAAGATTTTGTTTTATCTTTAGCTTCGTTCAACTTCTGCTGATAGATGTTACATAACACAGCCATTTTTGCCATTGTGGTATTTCTCAGCTTCAGACGTTAGCATACCAATTTACAGTTCAAGTCTTCCCATTTCAATATGTAATTTTCGCACAGTATCTGCTTGATCTTTGACCCATGTAGACTTTATTTCTAAAACTTAAATTGTACGAGAATCAAACTCATTTTGTTTCCTGCGTTGATCTATTATGGTCTCTAATATCATGCATAACATTCCATGAACATTCTCCATTACAATGATGTATAATTTCCGTTCTGTGAGCTTAGCTTTTGATGCTTTTGTTTGACTATCTTCTCACTGTACAAACGCTTTATTACACATCGAGGTTTTCAACTAGACCTTTTGGATTTTAGAACTTTTTCCGTTCTTCTGTTAAATATTGCTTCATATCCCTTGATGTGCGTTTGTTCATTTGATCTGTAATTATTAAATCTCTAAATTCTAAAAATCTTTCAACTTCTAATCAGGATAGCCATTCATCAAAATATGTACTTGTCCTGCTCATAAAATCTCCACCCTACAAGTTATCCGATGGTAATTTCTGACGCATATAATTTTTTTCTTGAAATAACAAGTTGTTTGATATGATTAAGTAATAGGGTTGTACTTGACCAGGAGCTATTTGCCCCGTCAGACGTGAAGCGAATAGTGGCAAAGTAACTGCAAGCCACGAAAAGGTGACACTTATGATATCTTTTCAATAAACTTTTTAACCTAATAACCTTTTTTTAAAGAGAAAATAGAGTATCAAATACATGTTCTTGTGCTAACAAATCAACCACAGCTCGTGGTGGTGTGACTACACGAACAATAAATTTCAATTTAAAGCGCAGAATTGTACTTAAAAACTACACAGTTAAATTTTAAGTTAATTTTGTATCAATAACTCTACTGGCATAACAAATTCAAATGTGGCAGCGATAACACAAAGTCGAATAATACAACTTATTAGAGCTAGCAGAAATAAAGTAACTTGCACACGAAAGCCAGAAACTAGCTCTCTCTTACAATCCGAAAACCTCAGTTTAAATATTATCTAACTGATTTACATTCTGGTGAGGAAAAGGAAATGAGAAGTTATAGTAAAGACTGAAATTATAAATAACTTGTTAATGTATACTATTAAAATCTGAGAACGTCTGTCTGTCTGTTTGTTTGTTTGTAAGCAGTTTATATTTTGAGGTGAGAAATAAGTACTATAGAATTTTATAACTTTGGAATTACTATTTTAGGTTAAACCTGCATTTTAGAGCGGCAGCATATTTTGCCGTAAAACTTTCTTTTTCTAAACGCGGATTTTAAACTTCTACTATTTCACAGGAATGGATAGCAATGTATGTATTGTGAAACTGTGTACATTACAGAAGTAATTATAATTACATTAATAAATAATCATAATCATGCTAAAAAGTTAATGAAATATTGAGATCTCTTTAGTTAAAGACGAAAGTATTCTTAATTCTTATTTAGAAAGTAGAAGAGTAAGTATTAGGAAACTGTGTATTAAACGAACATATGAAGAAGAGGATAACATAAATTTGATCATTTGGTTTACCAGAGTAGATGGGAAAGATAAATATAATCAGTTAAAAAATTCATTTAACTGCATATGCATCACAAGTGGCATAAATATTGCAACTCAAAGATACTGCATTATGCCATTAATAAAAGCACAAAGCTTTTTACACATAAAAGTTTCCATTTTATGACCGTTAAGAAATGATATAACTTTAATTCGAAACTATCAATCACAGCTAAATATTTGGCATCTAGGCCAAGTGTTCTCCTTCAACAAGCAAGTTAGTTTTAATAAAAGCGCAATTTTAAACCGAAAAACTTGAAAAATCTCGGAGCATTGTTTCCTTGTTACTATGCTAAGCTATAAAGTAAGCTGAGAATTTACGTGCTTTCCTACAGATGGCTTCAGAAAACAGGAAAGGGAATTCTGGGAAGCTTTGAAAATTCAGAGAAACATTAAAATGGGTCTATATGTATCCGTCCATGAATGGTTGTGGTTTATGTCATAATCCTTACAATATTTTTGAATGGAAAGATATCTAAGATGCTTGGAATAATCCCACACCATAAGGTGAAAGCACCAACGATGAATAAGTTGCAGAAGGATTTAATGTGGTTGAGTTTTTTCCAGTGCTATGATTTAAAACTCAGGTAGGATTGCCTCTTTTTCAAGTCCGACTAGTCAACGAACCTGAAACTGAGATAATTCATAAGTTTCAGATCTTTTACGTTTTGGTGTGTCTGCAGAAATTTTTGAGATTCAGCGGTGGTAGGGTTCAGTGCCACAACTGCCAACATTTTTAATGCTGTTCGGATAAATTTAAACACATGACGATGTATGTTAAGCGTGAGGTCCTCATAACGGCGGCAATTGAGAGGCCAAATTAATCCCGTACTTAAAATGTTACAGTTGCAACTTAAGTTATTCTACAAACTTCAGAGTTTACCTCAATAATGTGGATAATATCAATGAAATAGTTTCTGACAAGACTAAGGCGCCTCTGGCACTGGCCAAGTGGAAGCCCAAAGAACGAGGTCCATTACAAACAAGACGAGATTCAAAATTCTTGCTCAATCCGGAAACTTTAACAGAAACTCGAAAAACGAAAAAAAGCAAGCAGAGTTTACTTCGGACAATAGAAAACGGGGTAAGCATTTCAAATCTCCGGAAAAAGACTCGAGGACTTTGACAAAGCCCAAAGTCCTTACTAAAAGTTCAACAGCTCATGAAACTGCGAAAATGGTATCTAAGAACTATCTGGGACCTTCTCAATTTTCTTCACAATTATTAGAAAACTAAATTATCTTTCATATTTTTTTAGTTTTGGATGTTATAAAACCTATTGTTGGATATATATCAGAGATATATAACGGTCCAATCCTGATTGACATTTTTTTTATTTCAGTGTCTAAATTGCTTAATGTTTTCAGTACATATTTAATAATTCTCTTTGCAGATTTTTATTCTCGTTGTATTCGTCTCTTTGCATTCTCGTTGCATTCCCTAATTTCGTATTATTGTTGTATTTTTCAGGAAACAGTATTTTACATGATTGATTACCATCATATTCAGTCATTAAAATGCCTGTATTTTCTCTGTTTGTTTACCAGTTCGACAGTCTTCCTCTTTATTTTTCGAGTATATTTTTCAAAGCTTCGAGATGTTTCATCTTCTAGACATCTAGACGATTTCGTCTGACTCTCTTCATGTTTAGACAAGATCCTACCTCATGGCAACATTCTCAAAATTAAAATTTTCTTTAGAGGTAGGTTCCAATGAACTTTGGACCACGGGTTCCGGCTGAAATTATTGTCCTCATCCCCCACTGCATCCTTCTTTTTTCCCTGTACCATTAACTCGATCAGCATTTGTTTTTCACCCCTGCACTCGTCATGAACACGAAACGCAACAAGTGTGTTATGTGGTCTTTTGAAAGAACTTGCACGTATTAAATTTCTTCCTCTTTCACCAAAAATAGGTCTGCGAAGCGTGCAATCAAGGAAATTTGGTAACAAAGTTAATTCTATCAGCGGGGCTACTTGGCCGATATGTTTGCCTCAGTGGATCGGCTGCCTCGCCTTCGGTGGAAAGAAAGAAAGTAAAATATATAGCATGAAGTAAAAAAAAGCTAAATTTCCTGTCTGAATATAATTTGAAATACTTACACTGCAGAACAAAATAGTACCGCGTATTTCACCAAATTCATTTTATTTTAAACTTATTCTAATTTGACTGAGGTACATGGGCAAAAAACTCCGTTTCTGAATTTAGTTCCAATTGCTCGGTAAAAGCTAGAGAACATCGCGAATGCTCGGAAAATGCAATACTATGCCTTCTGCTAAGATATCATTGGTATTTTAACCACAACGCGTGAGATTAAAGTATTTTTCAGATTAAGCATTTTATTTAACCTCAAAATAAAATTCGATAATTTTTAAAACCCCGTTACCATGAAAGGAAACAGGTAACTTTTACACTCTTCGGATTTGTCGAACGGAAATTTAAGAAACCTTGGACTAATATTTCTCCTTTAGAAACCAGATTCATTGAAAGAGTAAGAAAATAAGAAAACTTTCTGCATCTCTATATCATTACACATCCACGCCCCAACGCTTGGTGTTGTTTGATAATATACCCGTATGTTTCTGTGGTTAGAGGGGAGAGAGGTACTCTATGCAGCAGTTGCGTTTCCATAGCTTTCGATTTATTGCCACACGCGTGCAAAGCATTTTTCTTCTAAGATTTATTTGCTGCGCAACCGGAATTCATTTTAAATACACTGTAATGCACCGTTTTAGTAAAACGAAGCTTATGATTTCTCTCTTATAAGTTTGAATTCAATATTAGCAAATGCAAAACCATTTGCTATTATATTTAGAACTTTTGTTATCGTATATATCTTTGTACTTTGAAATATCTTCTAAATATGCTTGATGGTGCTGGATATTGAAGACAGAACTCAAGAAATTCGACTTTTTTCAAACTTCAGTCAGTAAGACATAATGTGAATGTTGTCCATTCTTGAGGGAATACAGGGAAATTAAGGTAAGGAAATGCACGATGCAAATTAATTAATTAAGGAGCTTTTGGGGTAAAAATTTAATACTTTGATTCCTTTCGATACAAGGTTGTACTAAACTGTTGATTAATCCTCCGCTTTAAACTAAACTCTGGTTTAGAAATATAGTCAATTCCCGATTAACAGAACGTGGTTTAAACTTGCTGCGAAATAACTGTGCTTTTTTTCTCAAATGAGACAAAACTTGGAAATAAATAAAGATAACCTATGCTCTTTATTTTATTTATTTAAAATTAATTAGTAAAATAAAGAGCATTGATGTAAATTGTCTATACCTTCACAGAAGGCAATGGTAGCAGAGATAGTAAATGATATCACAGTATTTAGGATTGGTGTTATACGTGAGATTGCATAATTTAATTGTGCATATTCTCGAATATATAACCATTGTTAAAATATCTGTTAAAAAGACTGGTAAATCATAAAGACAAACTAAGTGAAGAGTCATTAATGCTCTGCTTTCGATTGCTTATTGGGCTTGCCAGCGGCCGAGCGGTAAAATCGCCGATTGCTGGTAGATCGGTCCAAGGCTCGAATCCCGCGAACGGACTACCTGCATGGGAGTCTTTTTCCTTTGTGTAAAGGTGTATATGAACCAGTTCCCCTTAAAAAGTCCTCCACGAAGGCATTCCCTCCATTAGGCAGATAGGTCTCAAGGCTTTGCCGTAGTCATATAAACCAAACCAAACCAATCCATTGACTCTTGTCAAAATACAAGAATAATACAAATAAAAACAAAACGCTAATATTTCTTGCATTTTAAATGGGTTCTTATTTTGAATCCTAGTTTAGCTTACGTAATTAAATTAACTTATCCTTGAAATTAAAATGCTTAAAAATACAGGTAAACTGCATAATATTTTTCTGCTTATTATTATGAGATACTCCTCTTTCTTTGTGCGTGAGTTTTTTTAACTGCTCTCCAATTAACTATAATTTTGATTAACAGGCGATATTAACCCCCGTATTATCCATATTAATCAGGGTGTTTAATGTACATATTTCCATGGGAAAATTATATATAATAATGCAAGAATCCGAAAATATGCAAAATTAATTCTATTTTATCATATTTGGAATTACGTCAAAACATTTATAACGTGAATGCGTGATACTGCCCTTTTTGTCTAAAGAATTTTATTATATATTCTTAGTTATTTTACCAACAAAATTATCTTTTACTTTGGAATCTTGACTTTCTAAATCTGGGGAGACTCGTTATATCAGTACCAAATGATTTTTTAACATTATTCTTCAGACCTGAAATCCTGAAGTTTCCAATTTTAGGGATATTCACTCATCAATTCATCAATCAGAAATTATTCAGTATCCCCACAGCTGGTATAACCATTAAGCAATATAAGCACATGATTAGGACTTCAAAGAAAACGGGCAGTATAAAATGGTCCTTAGATAATCAGGAAAAGGGGCATCTAAAAATTTATTGTTGCCGATGGAATAGATGATACCATTTACCATGGAATATATGATACAACTAAATTAAAACTGAGAGGGAGACAAAAAGAAGAAAAAATTGGTGTAAACAAGTTTGGGGGAATCAAAATCCTTTAAGTGCTTCAGACCTGTAAAATTCTTAATCCGGCCCCTGCCTGTCACTCAAGCTGTTATCCGGTGCCATGCGTTAATGATCCCTAAAGTAATGCTGCCTTCTGTTTCCATGCATTTTAACTAATCTTTAGATATTTCTCAATAAAGATGGTTGCTACATTCACTATTTATTTATGAGACAATTTTTCTTTTTTGATGGATGAATCTCCAACTGTTGATAATGCAGGTTCTACACGGGTTCGTGGATTTGAAGTAATTAATGACAACACTTGATGAAGAATGTAAACAATTTATTAGCCAGTATTACTCAGGAAAGCTCTAGAAAACGTTTACAGTCTTAAAATAACTACAACAAACACGCTGAAACAATCAGCAGCACAACCTTCAGGCTATAAAGGTGAAGACAGTTTCACGGCAAAGCACTAGAGTATGGCTCCTGACAAGGTTCGGTCGTTCTCGGAACTCAACGTACTCTCAAGACTCTCCACGTTACAACTCGCGATGCACTCGATAAGCCTCAACGATGCACACTCTCGATGCATCAACACGCGATACACTCGACAACCAAATAGACACTAGACTGCTACTCCGACTACAGGCAGGGTTTATATAGCTTTTGGTCTGTCTTCGAGAATATCTGGGCCAAACCAGTAAGAATTCGTTCTAGAAGGTTCTTCATCCGTCTATGACGTATCTCCAATTTTGTCGCCAAATGGTCGTTTTCGTGCCAAATATGGCAACCCTTTTTCCCTTGCTATTTTTGGCAAACTTAAACTCGCCTTGTGGAGAAGCTATCTTACCGCGGCTGGGTGTTTTGTAACAATATTGTTGCGTGCGAACGGATTCGTAATAGATTGAATGCACAAGTCCGATAATAGGTCAATAAAAATATATTTTTATGAAAGGAAATATCTCAGAACTAATTTTCCACAGAAATGTTCGTGGAAGTGTTCACAGTATCACACAGTAGTTACACTTTAAGCTACTAACAACGTTAAACACAACGCAATGTAAAACGCATCTAAAGAGAAAGCTAGTCCGATTTCATGCTGAACTCGCAACAACAGCAACTAACTGACTGAGAGCAGATGCTCTCTTTTCGGCCTTAAATAGTTTTTTTCAACCGGTCGCGAGATATTTCCCTTACTTTCTGCTTCTCGAAATTAATGGAAAGCAATATGAGTGTGGAATTACGGTTACAGCTAACATAACGCTCAATTACATTTATTCAATTTCATTACCTATTACGTTGATACAAGGACCGGATGAAAGCGTCACCAAATGACAAAATAAGTCGTCACCAAAGCGTCGCCAAATGACAAAACCATTGTCAGCTTGGCGATATCTCGCCAAATTACCGAGATAACAATTTACTCAATGTTAAATGCACTTGTTCCTGTATTCTTACTTTTCCGGCATAGCTTTCTATTAAAAATTGTTTCGCGCTACATTACACAGAAACATATAACAGTTTTACTTACGATTCTACTAAAATGATCTAAGTACAAAATTCGTAACAATATAACTGTCATTTTAAAATTTGCATGATAAAATTTCTTTTGAAAGAACCTATTGTTTTTGTGCAGTTCTGTGCTGACTAAACAATGCAAAGACAAATTTTGTACAAGTTCACAATAGTTAACTGAAATAAAATTTTTTAAATGTTAAATTATTTTTGCATCCTCTGCCCCAAAGAATTCTATAAATAATTGATAAGAATTTATTAGAAGAGAAGGAATAATACATGTACATTTCAACCTAAAATGAATATTCTTACCATTTTAAATACACCCATAAGATCTCATTTATTCACAAAAACTCCCTCCGGTGATACCAAAAGTAGACTGTCTAGACAACAGATTAAGAAATCCGCTTCGTATTTGCATTGATTTTTCTCATTTATTTCTTCGCTTTTAGAACTGTCTTTTAAACTAATATGATGTTTACTTCAAAAGCTTATAAAAATATTCAGATCGATTTATATATTCAAAAATTGTTCCAGATCTGGAATATCTGCTTAAATAACTGTACTATCTGCATTATCTTGCTACTGTGCAGATAAAAGTCAAGAAACAAAGCTATGATACTCGAATTAATAGCATAATCTCGAACTAAAATAAATTTTGGAAAGAAATATGGCCGTTAAATGTTTAAGCCCTAAACTATTTTTAAAGTAGTGTAATAAAAAGTATTACAAAAAATAGGGAAAAAATGAATATTGTTTTATAATGAGCTCTGTTTATTGTGTTATTAAAATAAGTTACTTACAAATGCTTTCTGCCCTTGTAATAAAACTTTAATAAATATGAAGCTTCTAGTTCATGATAAATTTAAATATTTAAGATTTGGAAGTGAAGTATATTATCAATGCATTGTTAACTATTTGCAAATATGTAAAACATTTCGCGTTTTACTTTTTTCTATAAGGATACTTTTTTTGAATATTGCATCAGCAATTTTTTAGCCCAAAGGAGCAGTTTGCCCAGAAGGGCTGTTAATTTCCTTCTCGCGTTTTGCGTTGGTTAACTATTGTTTCACTTTTCAAATTGCTGCCACCAAATATTAGATCCCTGCATTACACATACATCAGTTTTACTTATAATTCTACTAAAATGATCTAAGTACAAAATTCGTAACAATATAATAATATAATAATATTTTTTTTTTGCAGTTCTGTGCTGACTAAACAATGCAAAAACAAATTTTGTACAAGTTCACAATAGTTCACTGAAATAAAAATTTTTAAAATTAATAATGAACAAATTAAATAATGAAGAATCTGCATGATTTTTGTGTGTATGTTTCTCGCACTGTGAAAAACCAACGGTACCTAGAGACATCACATTTTGAATAACGTAGTCCTCCACTCGAATACGAGTGGAGGACTACGTTATTAAAAGAGGACTACGTTATTAAAGAGGACTACGTTATCTAAAAGCTTAAACTTGGAATTCGCTTTGTTATGTATTTCATATTCTGTAAAACGTTAACGAATTTTTGGTTAAGAAACTCAACGATTTCAAAGCGAGCAATGGCAACACTGTACGGACAAAAAACATTTTTTTCTCCATCTCGCGAGATTGTGTAGCGGAAATTCTAAAGATATGCTTTTTTAAAAAATTATTCTGCGATATTGCTATTGAATTGAATTTTATGGTTTAAGAGAAAAGAAATGATATGTAATAAATAAAGGTAACACACAAAACATTAAAAAAAACGCCCAAAGGGCGTAATATACAACTTGAAAGCTATCATTTTTTTATAAATTGAAAATCAAAATTTTAAAATTTGTCCAAAAATGAATTCAAAAATGCGGTAGATTATGAAAAGCATAGTCTACTTCCAAATGAAAAACTACAATTCTTCAAAATATCTTCCTCTATTTTTTTTTTTTTTTAAATTTCTGTCGAACAACTGCGTAAATCAGTTTTACAGGAGTAAAAAAACTCAAAATACTTCTAAACTCCTCTCTATGCTTAATGCATAAAAATTCATATATCTGAAATTAGTAATTAGAGTTTCACAAAGAAAATGACTTCACTAGTAATCATCAAGCACGCATATATGATAGCGAGTTCTAAATTAGACGGATGCGCATGTGGAACCACGCGCATAAATGCATGAACTTCCCAAGACGTCCCATATTATACAATATCTTTAACAGAAATAACTTCACTGCTTTCATCAGCAGAGCAGTAAACAATAAGACCGAAAAACACTTCATTCTGGAATCACTGAACTGTAAAATCTGCGGCATTTTTTAAAACAATTTTTTTTTCAAAACCGACGAAGTTTATAAACAATTAATACTTAGATAAACGCCCACTCCAAATTCTGACACCGTACAAAATGTACACAAAGAGTTACATTTTTCTTGAAATTTCAACAGTTCATTGACATTCTTATACATGATTGGGATAAGAATGACAGTCTTAGGAATCTTCGACCCAAAATTCTCAAGTTTAGTTGTCTTTGTTTTACTTTCAAAAAGTGACATTTTCTTCAACAAATTGATGGTTTTGGGTGGCAAATGTATCCGGGACTTCCAAATAAGGCCTTGATTCTGCCCTTTAAAAGAAGGGTCATTGTTGACATATTGACAGTTTGACAACTGGACTATTTGCCTGTGTACATCAAAAATTCGCTGCCATGTAATTCCTACCTTTTCCGCTTTTACTACAGGAAAACCGTGCCCATCGGAGCTCAACGCACAATCCCAGTCCTGAAGAGGGCTAAGTGATTTGGTACTCGCGCTTGTTCCAGATGGCCAGCCATGTGTCCATCAGAAAGTGTCGCTAAACGGAGACCTAATGGCCAATCGTGTGGGGTGGTCAGCCAGGTGTAACCTATCTCTGCCATTTGTCAGAGTCCAGCTACAAAATCTCGGCACGTGTTTTTCTTTTTCTTATCTTCTTTTCGGGTTTTTTATTTGTGCTGTTAGCGCCGGTCTCTTCGATTTCGCTGCTGTTGACCATAGTGGGGTAATTTGGGCGATGGATGGAAAAGCGGCATAGAGCCTGTGTTTAAATATGGATGAGTTGAACATGTCCTGGCAACACAAACAGAGGAAGCGCCTCTCATTAGAGAAACGCAAAATGTTTGTTTCCATTCTTTAATGGAAATTTATTAATTTCGATGATCGAAGCTGGCGTGAATAATAGATGATTGAGGGATCTTCCATTAAGGGCACACGAAATTGTAATGGATTTTTACTGGATATTCATCAAGTAAATGATTGTGAATAAATTTTCGGCTAGTCTAATCAATGGTATGGAGATAAATAGCTGGCGATTTGATTTAGGAAATGCCCACTGCTAGATTTCAGAATCAGTTCATTGTGAAGCTACGAATTCTTTTTCATGTACGTGCATGCAAATTAGGGATAATTTATTTATCTGGTGATTTAAATATGCATTGTCAATCAGAGCTTTTAATTAAGGATCCTAATTCAGTTTCAAATTGGCAGCAACTTTAAAATTTGTCCTCATAATCTTCCTAGAAATTGTTTCATTTATAGAATGAAAGATATTATTTGAAGTATTTGTTTAATAAGCCAAGTTTTTTGCAAATTCTTCAATAGGTTATCTATGTATTTCGTTATGCACCTGTACCACCTGTTTTCTATGTATTATGTTATGTATTTGTATTACCTGAAGTTTATTTACTTTACTAACGGTGGAAAAGCAAACTCACGTTTTCAAGATATGATACATAGAAAACTAATTACAATGTAAAAAATCACATTTATTATTTAGTAAAAGAATATAATAAATTATGTGATAAAATAAAAATTAATGCAAGTAAAAAAATACTAGTCTTCAAGGAACACTAGTATTTTTTTTACTTACGTTTACTAGTTCAGAAAAATGTAGGATGGATGAAAGATTCTACATATTCACAAACTTATATACATAAATTAATGCATGTAGATAATTAGCTCATTTTATCGTAATGATGTTAAATAATAATTCTGTACAGATCAAAGAGGAAATATTCTTTCATTCCGGAGAAATCATAATTAAATTTCTTTAAACTTTTAAATAATTCTTTATATTCATTATGATGTTTTCTATTATTGCAAGATCATATTGAACTGTAATGGAAAAAAACTCCTTTTTAACCGAAAAATATACATTTTAGAGTAGCCAAAGGGGATTACAGTAAAAGAAACGATTGAAATATTTGCAACAACGGCGATCCATAAAACAAATAGCAGTGACTATAGAGTTCGTTATATATTTGGGAAGGAGCTCTAAAAACATTTTCTTTCATTTTTAAAACTGTATATCTAACAGCACTTAGTAAATTAAAGTAAAATTTTCTTTAATTACAGACTTTACTTTAAAATTTAATGCTTAGAATCCCAGTGTATGAAAAAACGAGCAGTTATATAGTTGTACATAAATTTAACTGTCTGTTAGTATGCGTACTATCATAATAAACCTACAGCGTATTTTACTTAATTAACTACAAATCATTATCAGAAACATGAGAGTGATGATTTTTGATCGCTAAGCTTTAAACCTTTCGCGTCGACTGTCCCGTATACGTGCCAGCAAGAAACGCACTCACTTTCTGGCCGACACGCTGGCCTGCCAGAGCGTTTTCTCGTTCATCCCCGGCCGTCACACATTTGTTTGAGTGTCCTAGAAACGCCAAGGACAAAGCTTAATGAGATTCCATTATCTTTTCCATACCTGTTCTCACTATGATGGAAGATCTAAGTAGAAATTATAGATTAGAATTCACATCAAGCCATAGAGTAGAAAATTATTTTATTTCTCATCAGCTATTAAATTATGTCAATTAGTTTATCTTTTGCCGTATTTGTGGATGCTTTAATGATAAATTTTAGGGTCTATAGAAAGTGTAATTTGTGCTATAGTCCCTGAAAATTGCAGCCAGCTGCAACTTTCAGAGACTGCTGCTACTACAGATCTTAACCTATAATTTGATTTTGCTTGCTTTTGTTTCATGTATATGTTAGGAGCGGTATTTGCGGTTTTATATTTCTGAAAAACAAAGGAAATGTGTTTCACTAATTACAGTATTTTGAATTACAACTTGAAAGTAAAATACAAACTTCCATACAAATATTAGTCTATGATTCGCATTTAAAAAAATTAATAACTAGCTATTACACATTTTTCTAGCTGATTGTCATTTTTTTTCTAGCTGATAGGCAAAATTTGATGGTTCTAGGTTTTATCACAATGCGAAAAAAAACACACACATATTTAAGCAAATTCTTCATTATTAAATTTTTTTTTAATATAATACAGGACGATAATATTTGGTGGTAACAACGTAAAAGTGATTGTCATGTTTTACGGTACTCTAGATAACAATTTTTATAGTAACCAGCTTACTATTGAGCACAACCCAAAATTTTCAAATCAAACTGCATCAATCTAAGAATATCTCTTCCCCCCAATTTGCAGAAGTGACAAAAATCATTGATTTTGTAAATAAATCAACAGAATTCAGAAGAAAAAAATCTGAAAGCTTTCAGATTTTGTCTTACGCCCAAAGGGGTGTTTTTTAATGGTTTGTGCGTTACCTTTATTTATTAAATATCATGTTCTTCGTACTTAAACCATAAAATTCAATTCAACAGCAGTATCACAAAATATTTAAAAGAGCATATCTTTAGAATTTCCGATACACAATCTCGCGCGCTGGAGATGATTTTTTTAATACAGTGTTACCATTGCTCGCTTTGAAATCGTTGAGTTTCTTAATCAAAAACTCATAAAAGCTTTACAAAATAAGAAATAGATAATAAAACAAATTTAAATTCGAAATTTGAGCTTCCAGGTGCCCACATTAGGGCGAAGACGTACGTTATTCAAAATTTGATGGCTCTAGGTACCGTGGGTTTATCACAATGCGAGAAACACACACATATTTAAGCAGATTCTTCATTATTCAGTTTTTTTAAATATAATACAGAGTGATAATATTTGGGGGCGACAATGTACAAGTGATTCTCCGTTTATAGAGAATCAACGCAAAGTGCAAAATGATATTCAGATTTGCTAAATGAAAGAAATCTGTATTTATATCGTTTTTGTTTGCTTTTGTTTCATTTCCAGCAATCAAATTCTTTATGGTGGTCTATAATTCGACAACAACACCAATGTACAGCCTCGGCTACAAATTTTTCGGCTAACTTAAGTTTAATAAAAGTTTTAAATAAAAGTAACACAGAAAATAAAGAAAGACTTAAAGAAAAATAAATATCACTTTATCTCTAATAGAAATTCAGGAAAATGTGTAGCGATCAACTTTACAGGAAATACTAATATTAATAGATGATCAAGAGCTCAAGGAGAATTCATGGTTTGCTCAAAACTAAATGAGTGTTAATCATTTTCTCTAAAATTAATTTCTAGAAATATTAATAAATACATGAAATTTACCTGATTATTTTTAACATAATATATAAAGATTCATCAGAGTTATCCATTCGTTTTCTCCAGGAGAAATTAATCATTTAGGAACAAAAACATAAAAGGGTAAGAAAGACTTACAAACATATATGTAATTGCTATTAAGCGTGGTATCATGTCCTTAAGATTCTTTTGACTATTATGCAAATGCTGCTTTTATAAACGATGCATAAAATTCCACGAGCACAGAAATTTCAAGAAAATATTATTCTTGAAGTGTTCTTCTCAGCAAATTTCTCCGCTTCAGTACCTGAACATAATATTAAATTAAAATTATGTGACATTAACGTTTACTGGGAGATCCCCTGTTATTCAGAAATAGATCTTCCAAACAACCTTCAATGATACTAATAAAGGCGGGGGAAAAAAGGAAATTTACTGGCGTAGTTAAGCTTGCGTTGCATTTCGCTTTACCGCTGCAAATTAATAATTATTTCGCGACAGACAAATGAAAAATAGGTGCACATTTTCATTCAGTTGAGATGACGCATCTGACTATATCAAATATGAAAGAGGCAAAGCTAATTAACTGAGGCTTACTTAACTCATTAAGAGTGTAGATAAGATTTCTTTTGAATTTTTGATGTAGATTTATTGGGCGATGAGGACATGTCACGCATAAAGAATGAAGAACAGTATCGATTAGATTTCCAACATTTATAAAAGAATATGTACTGGGAGAAGAGTGAAGAATGCATCACACTAATAAATGATACTTATGTTACTATCTTCATAAATGTTACAGCGGCTTGTGGCCAGGTATAGGTAGAACAATGCCAAGTTTTATGTGCGATTTCTATTTTTAGACTTAAGCAATTTAAGCAGGTTGCACAGAGTTCAAAATAAAAGTTTCTCTTTTGTAACACTTTTAATAAAAAAAGCTATGTTCTTAGACCTTTAAATTAGGTATCTATACAGTTATAGTTAGACCGTCTCATCCGCGACCATGAGCGCAAACACGCATTCGAACCGAATAATTCATATGTGGTTGTAAACGTAAACAACGCTTCTTTGAGCGTAACATAAAATCTGAAATCTTTCAGATTTTTTATATTTTAGTCCAAAGGGGCTTTGTCTGTGAAAGACTATTGTTTTCGTTTGGGCATTTAGCGCCGGAAACATTAAATGTCGGTTCACTTTTCAAACTGTTGCCACCAAATATTGAAGCCCTGTATTATATTCAAAGGAACTAAATAATGAAGAATGTGCATAAATGTATGCATTTTTCTTGCATTGTGATAAAAAGACGGTACCTAGAACCATCGAATTTTGAATGAGGTAATCCTACTGCGAATATGGGCATCTGGAAGCTCAAATTTGAAATTTGGAATTTGTTTTATTACCGGTTTCATATTTTGTAAAACGTTAACGAATTTTTAATTAACAAATTTTTGATTTCAAAGCGTGAAATGGCAACGTTGTACAGATTTTTATCTCCAGCGCGTGCGACTGTGTATCGGGAATTCTGAAGCTATGCTTTATTGCTTTTGAACTGAATTTTATGGTTTAAGTGCGAGAAGCATGATATTTAATAAATAAAGGTAACACACAAAATGTTAAAAAACTCCTCTTTGGACGCAATCTCTATCTCTGAATCTGAGCTGGTCTGAATCTTTCAGATTTTCTTTTTTTATTATTTTTTTCATTTCATATTTTGTAAAACTTAAAATTTTTTTATTAACAAACGGTACGATTCGAAAGCAAGTAGTGGCAACACTTTTCAAAATAAACATTTTTATCTCCAGCGACAGAGACTGTTATCAATGTTTACTAAAATTGGCGATTTCAGAGTTTTGAATTAATAAAGCTGCTAATTAAAGTCGTACGAAGAAGAGAATGGTCTAAATGGCTTTCCACTAATTTTTGGATTCCGAGGTATCTTAACTCAGGATCTCCAAACTTAACTCATGAGAAGGTGATGTTACAAACAAGCAAACAAAGAAATTAACAGATGCGCACAGATTAGATTAAACATTAAACATTTATAATTTTTTAATATTGTTAAAAATAATTAAAAAAACTGTGCTGCTTTAGTTTAAATGTGTCGTTTGCATATTCAAATGGTTAACAAGGAAGAAAAAACAGAACATTTTTTTTTCTAACCATTCAATATTACGCAACATTTCTGACGAATAATCATTTTAATATATTTAAGCGAATAAATTCTGAATTAGTTTGTTAGTTAATTTAGCTTGTATATCTAAATGAAAACAAGCATTAGGAAGCAGCATAATTGCTTAGAACAAATTTGATAAATATTCTGTTTTCCTTTCCGAAATAAAGCTCAAGCATATATCAAAATGCAATATAAGATATCTTAATCATGTATTCAACATATTTAAAGGATCATAATATGATTCTCCCGATGCTTAGCTTGACCTGAATATACAGGACTGCCTATATACAGCGTATTTCCCGAATCACAGCTTTCTACATTAAATTCAGTGCTGTTATAATTGATAACAACATTCCAGAGTGTGACTCTGCTTCGCATAACCTGATAATGATTACATTAGTGCTAATGTGACCGCGTAACTGTGTACTACGAGTCTGACGCAGGAATGAAATATATTTATATATTGTTTATTTACTGTTTCTGGAGGCAGGTACTCATGTTCTCGAAAATTTGAAATAAGATTAGCAAATTATGTTTATTTTTTATAGATTTGAAAAGATAACAGTGAGTTATATAGGAAAACATAAGTGTTGAACAGATGGCACATTTTTAAAAACTTGTCTCTGCCAAATATACGGCCTTATTTTTCCAGCAGAAAAATCAATAATTTTAAAAATTAATTAAATATATTTGTTTCGTCTTGTTCTCGTGTAATGAATATAGCCGATAGTAGGGCGAATTAGCTCATTTTTTAGCTAACGCGCCTCTTTTATACGTAGCACAACAAATGCATTTGTAATATGTGACAAGAAGAAAGAACGCTTACGTTACTTTTTATTTTATACTTGTTTAGCTTCAAGTAGAAATAGAAGTCTTTGTCATATACATAAAAAAATGCTGATCGCTTTCGAAAACTGAATTATTACTAAATGTTCCTTCTGTCGGGTTTAGCTTTGAATTATTCTTTCTGTTAATATTTTATTAAAGCATACGTACATTTTTAAATGTATCGTTGATTTGTGTTTTCGAGGAATTTATATGATTAGAATGTCCAAATAATTTGAATATTAATCCTTAAATTTTGCTTCGCATTTTTTCCATACTAATTAAAAGAGCTTTTTAAAAGCGTTAATAAGACGTTTATTTGACAATTATTTCTACTGCATTTTTAAAAATTTAAACTAAACTAAACTAACTAAATAAATAAAAATCTGAAAGCTTTCAGATTTTGAATTAGCCCAAAGGGGCTAATTCAAAATTAGCAACAACAAAGGGGCGTTTTTTTAATGATTCATGTGTTACCTTTATTTATTAAATATCATGCCCTTCACGCTATAACCATAAAATTCAATTCAACAGCAATATCACAAAATATTTAAAAGAGCATATCTTTAGAATTTCCGATACACAGCCTCGCGAGCTGGAGATAAAACTGTTTTTTTTTATCCGTACGGTGTTGCCATTGCTCGCTTTGAAATTGTTGAGTTTTTTTGTTAAAAGCTCATAAATGTTTTATAAAATATGAAAAACATAATAAAACAAATTCCAACTACCAAATTCGGACTTCCAGATGCCCGTATTCGGGTGGAGATGTACGTTATTCAAAATTGGATGGCTCTAGGTACCGTTGATTTATCACAATGCGCGAAACATACATACATTCACGCAGATTTTTCATTATTTAATTTCTTTAAATATAACACAGGGTGGTAATATTTAGTAGCAACAATTTGAAAGGTGATTCGTTGTTTACGGTGAATCGACGCAACATGCCAAAACGAAATTAATAGACCTTCGAGGCTAATAAAATAATATTAAACGCTGCTATTGACTATGTCTTTTGTTTCCCAATAAATTATAATTATCCGCCCAACCACGATAGTGATTAGTGACTGATTGCCGTATCGAAGGGCCCGGGTTCGAATCTCGAAGAAGGCATGGATGTTTTCAAATGCATAGAGTTTGTGCGGCAAGGGAGTGTCCAAAATATGCGACAAGCCGAAAGTCCTCTCGAGAGGTTGGTAGTGGGGAAAGAAGAGTGGGAGATCCTAGGACCTGTCCCTGGGGAAGCTCTTCCTTAAAACTCGGGGTGGAAATGAGCAAAGTCATATTGCCACCTGTATGGTGCTGAAGGCTCTTGTTAACTACAGGCGCAATCTTCCTCTTCTTGCCGCGATGAATTCAGCAGGTTTGTTCTGATGTTCCTGTCAGACAAGTGAGCTAAGTTACAAGAACAGCGCACATTATAATTCAAAAGGGGAACACTTATGATTGGTTTGTAAGTAGTCATCAGTTTTATATAAAACGCTAATTTATATCACATGCGACTCGCTTTCATTACCAAATTATCAACTAGCGCAAGTTTACTTATGCGATTCAGCGGCGAATAGTAATTAGAAAAGTAAAACGTATTCTGAGACATGTAAAAGATGAAATATTGCAAATGCGGCTTCTTTGGTATTAGAAATGATATGAAGGCTGAATCCGAGCGAATTTAGAGATTTACAAGAATATAAATATTAATCGAAGAATCAATCTGTTCTAGTGGCTATTGCTCTTCCTTGCACAATGGCTTTATTACACTTTTATAACAATAAAAAAGGCTAGCTTCATTTTTTCCGTACTTTTTCCGTATTTTCAAGCGTATTTTTTCTGATTTATATACTATATGTCTAGAAATATGATTCAGTCATGGCGAGCGAAATTTTCCAAAAACTTCATGTCTCTTTACCTTAAGCAACTTAGTACCATTATTCCTACCCTCATCTACCCTACCTTGTTTCTCGCACACTAATTTCCAAAGTGTGTCTTTTATTCAACCAGCTTCTTTCTTTCTAGAACGAAGAAAAACCTCTTTCTCGAGAAAGCATTTTTCTTAATTATTGTATTTAAGAGCAAAAGGATTGCGTTCTGCACTAAAGGTATGGTAATAATTATCAGCTCTTTAGAGTTGGAAGAGAAGTGCGGGTTTTGTAGGCAAATCAGCAGCTACTATTGCGGCATTTATGTTTAAATTTTATTAATAAATCTTAATTTAATTCCTTGTTTTCCTTTCTCCCTTTCCAGCCATGAGATTCTATCGTTCCAGAATTATGTAAATTTTGAGGGGCAAGCAATTTTACTATGAATTGTGGAAATTTACGAAGCAACAACGTAAGTTTTTGGCCTGCCGCTGCACCTCTGTCTATCGAAGAAGGTCCGTTGGAGACACTAAAGTGTTCTTGCTGGAATTACGTTAGACGGATGCTAATTTGGTAAGTGTGTGTGTTCGAAATTTTGTTGCCAACAAGGAAATCTTGTAGTCTCTCCGTATATTAAATTTAATTTGTTGAATTTATGACACTTATGTGTTAACGCAACTTTCAGAATGTGCCAAACTCTGGCAGTCGTACGCATAACCATTCTTCCGACAACCATCCTCAAAACAATCCTTTAATCAAGCAAAGCCGCCATTTCTGTAGGAGTTATTTTTTTGTTTGTTGTATTCCAAGTTTTAACGGATTTATAAACAAATGGGGATATTTTTTGCCATAAACTTAGTTTTAAAATATGAGATTGTGGTATTTGCAAACAATGGAAGAAACTATTGTAAAGTTTCTACAAGAATACAGAATTTTACCGAAAATTTTCTTATGAGCAAAAGAGAAATACGTTTCCTCAATAGCCGCTGTTGCCGAGGGTTGCACCAAACCGAGTCCCCCATTTCTATGATATTTTTTTAAGCGGAAGCAGGTCGCTATGAAGAAGAATGGCTCAAAACTTTTCAGAATTATTTGAAGAAGAATGTAAGTGTTTCATTTTCTAATGTATCACATAATCCTTATTTAATAATTCAAATTTGTATTTTAAATAGCTAAAGTATTTTATCTTTTCCTACGTTGATAACGTTTACTGATTTACGACAAATGTCAATAGTTTGGAAAGCTTTCAACTGAAAAAGGTTTATTAAAATTTATTGTGTTTTAATAAATGTACGCCAAATACAAGGTTGTTTCAGCGATTTTGATTGTCACATTGGCGTGTTTCTCTTCTATTCTAAAAGAGGTTTGTTCGAAAACTGCCATCTTGCACCCTATAAGAAATTTTACCTTTTCATCTATAAAAAATTATCGAATTGCTCCAAGGTGATTGCGTTAATACGTAAGTACCGAATTTATTATTGTTGTGAAAGGAAGTTTTGCTTTGACACCAGATCCAGGTTGTCTGGAAATTTTAGGCTGTGTGTTAAATTTAATCATTCACAAGTGAAACTTAGAGTGTTTTAACTCTGTCTGTTTGAGTGATAGTCAGTTATTCTGATGATGATAATAATACACTGCATAGGTCCGACGTAATACCTTATTGAAGGTGTAATGGTACTAGTTAACAGACGTTTAACTATATTTATTGTTATATATTTTATCATTAGTCTGGTGAAAATTTAATGGTGTTGAAACAAAATAAATTATGTGACGAAACAGGTTTCTGTTCAATTAAAATAAATAAGTAACTGCTACAAAAGGATTGGTTCATTTGAAACATTTTTTAGAGAATAAACTTAGAAAAGTACTTAAATGCTCAATTATTTTAATCCATTCTGACCTCATTCATTTCGGAAAGAATCGAAGTTCTATATACACCGCGCAAAAAAAAAAAAAAAAAAAAAAACTATATCTCCTGTTCTACTAGGCCAATTGACAAAATTCAAATTGCATTTTTCATGACTCGAAAGCGCGACTTAGAAAATGTATTAGATTTATATAAAGCATTGTTCAAATATAGGTATTTAGACTTTTTCTGAAATTACATGCCAATTTTTTTCCATATTATGACTCTACGACTCAAATTATGCCAAATCCCAGTTTTGTAAAAATCACATAAGGAATTTTTAAAAAATTAGCTCTCATAATTTTAGCTCTTCAATGTTAATTCAATTTGTTATGTATTTATATCTCTTTTTTTTATTAAACTTATTTGATTCCTTCCTATACAGTTCGAAATTTAGATTCATTCCAAATAAAATTCCTGCATTTTTTATGATTTACTTTTTTAATTTGTATTTTTAAATAATTTTTATAAATTTTTTGAAAAAATTTTGAATTACAATCTATAAAATTTTTACGATCATCTTAAAGTGGATGTATTTCTAAGCATACTTGCAAAACATTACTTTTTATTCAAAATTTCCGAAGATATATGTGGATTTATATATTGGCGCGTTTCGAAATTTGGCATGTTTGTTGAAAGCAATAATAATGAAAATGTGGTTTACGCACTTAGTTAAAATTACTTGAAAGTAGGAACAATGTGACATTTTTCCTGCTCATCCACAATGTAAAAAGGTAGGAATGATGTGACTTTTTTTCCAATCCTGCACAATGGAAGGGAAAGGAAAATAGGTTGCTATATATTAAGAAGTACGCCAAGTGAATTATTCTTGGCTCACACTGAAAAAAATGCACGAAGTTAAATTTTTGAATTTCTCCGTAAATTTCGCACCAAATTTTACAAAATTTAATATTGGGTCATCCGGAAAGTTCTGCGGTTTTTCAAACCCACGCGCGCATCGGCTCGAATTTCGAGTTGATGCTTCAAGACAGGACATTGATTTCTCGCCTGATAAGAAAAACCGGTTTTTCCTCTACAATATTTTTCCATTCTGTTAACATATTTTGTAGTAGATTCGATTCTGTGCAGGGGTGAAGATGGAGAACCAAAAGCAACATTTTTGCAATATAATGCATTTTTATTTCAAGAAAGGCAAGAATGCATGCAAGACAGCCCGTAAAATTTTTGCAGTATATGGACAAGGTGTTGTTTCTGATGACACAGTTCGGAGGTGGTTTGTGAAGTTCCA
>KK117746.1:5470-20896 GCA_000611955.2 Stegodyphus mimosarum
ATAAATGAGTATATAAGTAAAGTCATCTCCCGATCAAAGTCATTTGTGAGTATATAAGTAAAGTCATCTCCCGATCAAAGTCATTTGCAATTAGCTTGAAGATAAGCCCCTCATGCCAGACGCGGTCGAAAGCTTTCGCCACGTCCAGCATGAGGAGGGCAACTTTTTGATGGTTATGAACAGCAGAGCCGATGAATTCCACTAATCTGACTAACTGCTTTGTAGTAGATAATGACTTGCGCAAACCAAACTGCTCGGGAGGGAGCTTTTCAAGATATTTTTCCATGCGTTTCAAGATCAGGCCTGAATGTAAGCTTATCGTCAAGAATTACACCCAAGTATTTAATATTTTTAACTGTGGGTATTGTGGCGCCATCTAATGTTATGTTGTTTACTTCTTTAAGGTTGTATCTAAAAAATATGACTTGAGACTTAGTTGCATTGATTTTGATCTTCCAAGTGTAAAACCACTTGGTGAGGATATTAACGGCTTTTTGAAACTTATATCTTGCTCTGATGGGGCTGATAGAACTGCACATGATTGCGGTGTCATCCGCATAGCAGGCAAAAGTAGTATCTGGGATATTTGGCATATCGTTGATGTATAGACAAAATAATATTGGCGAAAGTAAACTTCCTTGCGGAAGACCGGCCTGAATAGTTTTCTTGCTGGATAAAGTAACTTTAATTTTAACCTGAAAAGTTCTACTGTCCAGGTAGCTGAAAATTGTGGTAATAAGGTCCGGAGGAAATTGATAATTTATCATTTTGACAAGAAGGCCAGCATGCCAAACCTTGTCGAAAGCCTTCTCGATGTCCAAAAATAGGGCAGCAACAGTCTCTCTCTTATTTAGATGTTGTCCGATAATTTCTGTAATTCTTGTGATTTGGTGTACTGTAGAATGACCTGGTCTGAACCCAAATTGGTAATTCTTTAGCAGGTTGTGACTTTCAATGAAGTTCTTAACTCGATTTACAATAATACGTTCAAATAATTTAGCAAGAGTAGGGAGCAAACTGATTGGTCTATAACCGCTCGTAGTTGAGCCGTCTTTTCCTGGTTTTCTTATGACGATAATGGTAGCATGTTTCCAGATACGAGGGAAATAGTTCAAATTTAAGCAGGCGTTAAAAATTTTTGTAATGAGGATTATCCCTTTCTTGTTCAGGTTCTTGACGGCTTTGTTACCAATCCCGTCATAACCGGCCGCTTTCTTTGGGTTCAAAATATCAATACAATCTTTTACTTGTCTGGGGGTGATGAGATTTCCTACGCTGTTACTATTAGTAGCAATGTAATCTTTTACATGGTTTTCGATGTTAACATCGTTTGGGTGGGGGTAATGATTTAACGAGAATTGATCTTCATAATCGCTAGCGAAGATGTTTGCGATATCCTCAGCTTTATGAAAAACCTGGTTGTTATGTTTAATTGGGCCAATGCTGTTCTCCTCCTTTCTGAGGGCTTTGCTAATTCTCCAAACAGTAGAATCTGTGTGGGACAAGCTGTCTACAAAATTTTCCCATGCCTCTGAGCGATATTTAATCATCATGAGCCTAAGTTCTTTATTGCATTTATTAAAATTTCTTCTATCCTGCGGATTTTGTGTTCTCTGAACAATCTTCCGAAGTCTGTTTTTCTCTTTAATTTTTAATCTGATGTTGTAGGGGAGGGTCATGTCTTCATTTTTAACAACCTGCGCATTTTTTAAGCCACTCTCGATTTTAATATTTAAGTTTTGGATAGTAGTGTCTATCTCTTCTTTTGAGTTAAGATTTGCATTAGGAGTGATGTTACCTTCATAGGAGGTAACGATGGCCGCCTAACATGATCACCGCTTCTGGCCTTAGTAATGGCTAGTGCACGCCATAAAAAAAAGTCTGAAATCTTTCAGATTTTATATCATACCCAAAGCAGTGTTTTTTTAACGTTTTTAACGTCTTTATTTATCTAATTTCCTGTTCTTCGCACTTGAACCACATAAAATTCAATTCAAGAGCAATGTCACGAAATATTTAAAAATAGCATATCTTTAGAATTTCCGCTAGATAGTCTTGCATGCTGGAGATAAAAATGATATATTCCTCACAGTATTGCCTTTGCTTGCTTTAAAATCATTGTCTTTATAAATCAAAAAGTGTTTAAAGCTTTACAAAATATGAAACAGGTAAGAAAACAAACTCGAAATTTAAAATTCGGGCATCCAGGTGCCCTTTTCTGGTGGAGGAGTACGTTATCCAAAATTTGATGGCTCTAGGTACCCTCGTGTTTTCACAGTGCAAGAAACATGCATTATATTTAGTTTCTTTATATGTAATACTAAAGCTATGAAATTTGGTGTTTTATACCTATAATAATAAACTGTAATATTTGGTGGCAACAATTTAAAAAGTGATTCGCCCTTTATACTAAAATGCCACAAAATGGCGTTTTGAGACTAATAGCCCTTCTGGGCTTTCGTTGCTTTGGGCTAAAAACTATCTGAGAAATGAATATTCTCTCAAAGCACGTAAAAGCATAAAGCAAAAGATTCAACACAACCTTTTTATTTTCTGTTTTCACCTTTACTTTTTTTTTGAAAGAATAAAAAACAGTATTTCTTTTAAGAGTTTGTGTACTTTGTCACTACAAATATCTTTCAATGAAAATAAATAAATAAAAAATCGTGTTATCCGTTTGGAACATTAGGAAAGCCAAATGATTTTTTATTATTATTATTTTTCAGAGAGCAAAGCTTTCTGTATTAAAACTGCATGCAAAATGGAAATAAATTATTCTCATTTAATTTTTTATCTAAGCTGTCCGATAAATGCAATGGAACATTATGTTACACTTTTACAATTTGTTTGAAATCATTAAAGATATTTTATTGGATTTAATATTATTTTGTTGTTGATTTTTTTTCCTGGTAGAGAAAAACGATATTCAATCCAATAAAATTCTTATTTCCTTTACGAGCCTCGATTTTCGTTCCGGTTATTTTTCATAAATATTTCTTATTTCTCTTGATATTTGCTCATTGTAATGGCAAAAGAGGAAAAGAATTCGTTTGTTTGTTTTCATAATTTTATTCTGTCATTTGGCATCAGGTTGCCGTTGATGACTGCATAACGTGAAAATTATTATTTGAGTATAAAAGGAGGAATTTACTTCAAGTAAAGAAAGATATATGAGTTAAGAATTTTTTATTAATCTTTTAGCAATATTCGGAACGAGGTATTTTTTAAGAGAAATACGCAATACTGAAATTTTCCTAATTTCTTTCGTAGCTTTCAATTTTTCGATGTAAAAAAAGTTTTTTTTAATACGTTTTCAGTTCAAAAGGGCGTTATCCGAATGTGCTATTAGTCTCGAAACTTGATTTTGCATCATCCGTTATAAGCAAAGAATTAGTTTTCAACATGAACTTAAATGTTTTTAACAGTTTTTAACAGTAAATTAGTTTTTAACATGACACACTTAAACCATGAAATTCAGTTAAAGAACAATAGCGCAAAATAATTTTAATCTGAGCCTATCTTTAGAATTAATTTCCTATACACAGTCTGACACGCCGGAGATCAAAATGTTTTTTCTGTGCAACGTTGCCATTGCCCGCTTTGAAATCCTGGAGTAACCGAAGTTGGAGTTTGAATTCTGGAGTTTGAAAAGTAAACCGGCATTTAATGTTTCCGACGCAAAATCGTAAAACGAAAACAATAGTCCTTCTGTAACAAAACCCCTTTGGACTAATAAATAAATAGGAAAAAAATGGACTTACCGAGCCCGTTACCGAGTGGGAATATATATACGTATATATTTATATATATATATATATGGTGCGTCCGATTAGAAGGAAAACAGGAGGTGCACAGCTGGATGTTATAGCAGTCCGATACACAAAATTTCAATTTTCCAAGCCCACTGGTTTTGGGGTTACAGGAAATACATACGTACAACATCAGGAAAACAAAATCTCTTCTGAATTCCTCTTAAATCCATTTTACAATCCGTTATGGAAGAAAAGAGTCCTTTATTCTATCCGTGTATACAAATGCCACGCAAAAAATCGTTCAAATTGATTCAAGAGCGGTCAAAGTGCACATTTTCGTTGAAATACGACACCTGAAAATGTTCGCGATTACAGTACTTCCCTTACTTTTTCAAGGACTTACAAGGACTGTACTGTCTTCAAATTTCTTATACATTGTGTAACATAATCTTGATGCTTTTAATAACGGAGCTTTTTGAGAATATTCCTATAACAAATACATTTCTTATTTTGATACAATTTATTTTTACGAAAAGAAACACTTTAAAGATCGAGAACTCCCCCCCCCCCGAAAAAAAAAACCTTGTATAACTCTTCTCAGCGTCACAAAGTGCAATCAGTAGTTATGCTTCAAACTAATCAGACGATTCAACGTAATACAATGCGATGCCCATCTAAAGAACGAATCTCTCATGGATATCTCTCAGTACTCTGAACTAACAACTGAGAGCAGATGCTTGCTCAATGTGCTTGTATAGTTTTACCCGGACGTTGAGAAATCTTCAGCACCTTCAATTTCTCGAAAATACCAGAAGGTATATGCAGCTAAAGTTACGTATAAGGGTAGGATGCAGTTACAGTTAAGTATAGAGGTCAATTACAGTTATTCACTTACATTGTATAGTTTTAGTCATTTAATTCAATGTTGAATCTTAGAACCCTACAAATACTAACAAGCGAATAACGCTTAAGTGTGAGAATAACACGTAAGACTTAAGAAGGGTTAACTACCCTTTATTTCTCAGAATAATTACAATCAACTCCTAACTGGGAGTATACAGCAAAGCCTCCACCTGGGCTTGAACTTAAATAATTATGGAATTAAAGTAAACTAAGCTTAACTAAAGCTATCTGAAAAGTGTAGCCGAAGCTATCAGAATCCTAAGTACTTGGCCCCTAAATATTAATTAAATCGGCGAAACCAAGCAAGGGCCTTAAGTATGGCCGAGTGTAGTATCTAAAGAGCGAATGTAGCCAAAAGGCAAACGCGCGCTAGTCAGAAAAATCAGACTCTTTCTCTCTCGAAGTCGGCGAAACATCGACTTAAATAGTACTCATTTGCATTCACTGCGCTTCTGAAATTACATTCTGGTAGGAAATTGTAAGTTGAAATTAGAATACAGAGGAAAATAAACATAAATAACTGTTAATAAAATTAGGATAAACCTTACAACATTATAAATTAATTTTACAAGGGCCGGACCTAAATGTCTCCGGCTATCATTTGGCGAACTCTTAGCAAATTTGCCGCCAAAACCGCCTCCAGCTTGGCGATATCTCACCAATTTAACCAGATAACCATTTACTTCAATGTTAAATAGACTTGCCGCTGTAATCTTATTTTTACGGCAAAGCTTCGATTCTTCAGATTTTTATGTTACTTCCTACAAAAGGTACTACAATTTTAAACATTAAACATAATTTCCTAAAATTATTTACATACATGCAAAATTTCGTAACAACATCTAATGCCCGTGAAAAACAAATTTAATTTTTTTTTTTTTGGTTTGTAAAACGAAAAAAATATTTATCAGATGATTAAATATTTTAGTTGGACACTTGCGAAATAAAATTATTTTTATGGAATTCAGTTTGCATTCTTAAACATTTTTAGAACTTAGTGTCTTTTGTCTTCTTTTCTAGGTCTGAAATTCTTCTGGGGAAGATAATGAAAAACAGCGGTTGGAAGTATGTACGAATTTATTTTTAAAATATCTTACGAATTCAAACTTGAAATTCTTTTTTGATTTTATTTGTTATAACTGATGACCTTTATTTGATATTAGAAATATTATTTTTAGGAAATGTGACTAGGTTTAATTTGTGACAACACTGCTTTAAGACCAACATTCTTACCTAATTATATATTTAAAAAAAATGCTAACATAATATTAATATGATCAAAAAGTATGTGAAACTATTTATTAACAAACAAAATTTCAAGCTAATAGTCAATGTTTATTGCATCCTCTCAAAGTAATCCCATTCGACAGTTCACTTGTGTTAAAGCTTGTTCCAATCATAGAGTTGATTCCAATCCTCGAAACAGTTTTAATGGCATTTAATAACACAATGCCAATGATTTTGTATTACGGAGTGCCTATGGTTCATAACCATTTACCTCCTCATCAGAATTAAATAAAGTGAGCAGAAATAAGAAAAGAGCATAAGTTAATTTACTTAATGCACACTAGAGGGCGCCACTTAACTCGAGAAAGTTTAGGAATAGGATAAAAAACTAAGATTAATAAAATGAAAAATTAGTTTTTCAATACTTTTTTTTTTTTTGTAGTTGTATATTTTTTTATACACAATAGAAACATTAAAGCAAAAAGCAGATAGGAAAGATTTTAATGATTAATAGGCTCATTGGCATGTGGCGCAAATTATTAGTGCAAATATAACAGGATAGACGTGAGAAAATATTCAGAAGCAGAAATAAATTCTGTGGGAAAATGTGATTCTTAAATAACAGATTGATAGCAATGCAAAAGGTCGCTTTTCAGATCGATGGAAGCAATTTCAGCATGAAATGATAAGCAAAATGGCAATCAGTGGGAGTTTGAGAGAAGACATCATATCTTCATTGTGTCTTTGCTTCTTAGCTAGTGAAAAGATGTTATACTCCCTGAGGCCCCGCATCGAATTTTTTTATTGCATCAATAAATTCAAACCTGTGACGAAAAAATAACAATTTTAACCACAAAAGTTAAAAACGACCCATAGGGCTAAATCAGGAGAATAAGCGGCTTGCTTAGTCCTGTTTGTTGAAGCATTATAAGCACCGTGAGCTGGTGCTTTATTGTAGCTTTCCATCCATATGTTATCTTGCCTCATTTCAAATCCGTTTTTACGAAATACTTCACGCAGACACTGCAACATATTCAAGTAATGTTCTTTGTTAATAGTCTAGATCAGCCATTCGGAACCGGTGGTACGCGTACCACTAGTGGTACGCAATTTTTAGCTATTAAGTTTTAGGTTTTTTGTCTAATACTCGAAAATTTATGCGATTTGAGCTTTGTTCAAGGTCAACAGCCGCTAATATACTTTAGCAGAATAATCCGTTTTTATTGTCACAAATAGTCTCTTAGCCATAGACATAACAAAATTTGTCATAAATGATGTTTTAAAGAGTAGTAGAAATTGTTCTATTTAACAAGAAATAAAAATAAGTTTCTAGGGAGGTATAATAGTATCTTATTAATTTTTTATGGAGTTGATCGATTTATTAGTATGTCTACACTTCATGTCGACACCATTTCCGGAATCATATTGCTCTGTTTTTGTTTTCGATTAGAACCATTTATTCGCGTCAATTTGCTGTTTCTAACAGTAGGTATTTTGTCTTCTTATTGCTTTGTATTCCTTAATTTTCCAAGCGATTTGAGAATATCGTCGTTTGTTTTTGAAGAACTCGTAATATATTGTGCATTTAAATATTTCTGAAAAAATTTGTAAAACAAAACTAGATTTTAAAAGGGGAAAATGACTAGGACTGAATAAGCTGAAAAGCGATCATTTACAGGTAATGGATACAGGGCAATGTACTAGCGCTAAGAATATTGAAAAGAAAGAAAAAAATATTTATAAAAAATATAATGAAAGTTACTTATCATTTGGGTTTACCTGGAATGGAGATGAAATGGATTCTCAACCTTAGTGTGTTGTTTGCGGTGAACTATAACCCAAACAAAATATTGTTGTGTCGCGAATTTTTATGTCTTTTAAGTAATCAATGTTTAAGTATTTTTATTTGTATTTGATTTTAAATTTAAAATTGTGTAGAGCGTAATGCAATACATATATTTTTAAAGAGTGTATTGTTTTAACTGTTAAAATCTTTAGGTAATCATTTTTTTCAACGATTCAGTTTTGTAACTAAGGAAGAAAGCGTCTTTGAACGGAAATGACACCTACTAGAATAGCTTTTAAGGTAACAGTAGAAGTGAGGGCAGTATAGTGTGTTTCGCATGTCTTCGCTGGGGGGTTTCTGTTGTTGGGCAGTAAAGGATGTCATTAAATGGCCTTCTCGTTTTCACTTGCACTCTCGCTTTGTGAATGTTGCAATGGTTATATAAATCAGTTTCTTTCGGAAGAAGGGAGCCGCTGTAAAATTTGATCTTCAAAGGACAGCTTTGTTGTTCTCCTTAGTTTTCCGCTAGTCAGCTGGGGGGGTCGAATTTTTAGTCTCACGCTTTGAGTGACTAACTGTGCAGCTGGTCAACAGTCAACTGTCGACAATGACTCTGTTTTGATTCGTTTGAGGGGTGAAGTTGTTCAGATAAATAATAACGAAAGTCTCGGATTGGTGAAATTTAATTTTATGCCTAAGTTTTGAACCTGTAATTTTTAGTGGGAGGGAAGACCGAAGTTCCTTCGGCTCTTGCACGAGGTTAGAAGTCAGTACTGAGACACAGACAGAAGTTTCGGGAGCTGATTGATATAAAGTTTCGGAAAGGTTCGAGGGCGTTTGCCCTGCGGCGGGGCTTTACTCTTGCGGGATTCGAACCTCGGACCGAACTACCAGTGTTCAGCGTCTTTACCGCTCGGCCGCTGGTGGGCCGCTTTTATTTTGAATGAATAAATATATAAATATATATATATATATATATATAAAGTAATTTGTAATTTGTAATTTGCAATTTTAAGTAATGTATATATTAATTTTTGCTTGAAAGTACACACACACACATACACATACATATATTTTGTGTATACATTTATATACGTCTGGTGCAGCCGATTACAACGAAAATGGAAGGTGCACAACTAGATGTTATAGCAGTCCTTTATACAAAATTTCAAAGTTCTACTTCTACTCGTTTTTGAGTTTTGCTAGATATACACCTACATACAGATGTAACGAAAAAAATCTCTTCTGAATACATTTTAAATCCACTTTACAATCCGTTTTGCAAAAACGAGTCTTTTTTTGTATACGTACGCACAGACATCACGCAAAAAAAAAACTTTGAAATTGATTCTAGAAGGGTCAAAATGGATATTTTCGTTTAAATATGATACCCAAAAATTTTCGGGATTATAATACTCTGGAAGGAAGTAAAAAATAATATACCCATGTTTCTTTTCTTGCGTAATAAGATTTTCCATTTTACCAGTTTCTTCTAGAACAATATACCGAACAATCGAGTTTACAGCACATTGAGCTGCATATTAAAAGAATGCATAAAGGTACTCATGCTTCCTTTATTTAAGGATTTGGGTCTATAAATAAGTAAAACTGAAATAATGAAGTACCTTTTAGATTTCTTAAAAGAATCTACATATATATCAGATCACTTGCACGGAAAGAAAGACTTTTAATCTTTACTGAGAATTTTTTTTCGTGCATTATTTATAAACGTGCTTAAATTTGAAATGCAGAATTAATTAATGATGTACAGAAATTTCTGTAGTTATTTTTAATTTAGTTGGAAAAAATTAAAAATTATTGTATAGTTTAATTATTGTATAGTTTCCCGAAAACTATACAATAGTTTTCGGGATTTCTAACATAGTTTATGGAAATTTAGAATGACTAAGTATTATTCTGTCAAACGTGAAAATTGCCAAAGACAACTGAACCATGAATGCTATGGATTTCACCAAAGTTGCACCAGTCATTCTTGCGAAATTCTATAAAAGGGTTTTCGTCGGTTTACGCTATTTTTAGGCTTACCTTTTACCAGAAGCTACTAGTACAAAGTCCCGGCAGGTAAATGTTCCAGACTATATAGTGTTCCATTGAAACAATCATTCTTTATATGTATATATAAATCAATAATTTATAATCAGAAAACTTTCTATATACCATCTCCAAGGAACAGAAATTCGATTAAAAAACATTAATTATTATAAGAAAAAAATTTAATCAGTATTTTAAGTTAGTATTTTCTAGACACCTATTACTTTAAAAACATAAAAATCTGTAAAGAAAAATCCTTAATCGTAAAAATACCAAAATCAAAACTCAAACTTTTAAGTATTGAAAAAGCAGCTATTGTCATTGACCGCAGATTAATCGACTTGTCAAGGGGAATACACCAATCTACTATCAGTTAAAAACAACTAAATTAAGTGAGACTGTTCTTCCAAGTAAGGATCAAATGATATTTCTATTAGAAATAAATCATAAATCACGAACGATAATCAATCAATAGAAGGACATTAGTCCATTTTAAACAAAAGGACTTTTCATAAACAAAATCAAATTAGTAAATAACCTTTTAAATTTAAGTTGCTGAACTTTAGAAGACATATTCCTCGACACTCTCATTTTGAAACTCAAATTCAAAAGTCAAAACATTCATTAGAGCAAGTTACAAGGACCGATTTTTATATCCTTCTTTCTTTATTTTTTTTTTCAGAATTCTGTAGTCTAAAAATGTAAAATAAAATATGTAAAACTCATAAGTTATACAGTTTTAATCAAATGCGCTAAAACATAAATAAAAACTATTTTTTAGCTATAATAATACACTTAGTTATACGTAACTTTAAATAAAATCATAAGCTGCCGTAAACAAATTTCATTACTGCATTTCAGAATTTTAAGGACCAATAACAGTTATAGTATTTACGATATCTTTTTTGTTGTGATAAAAGTAAATAATAAAAGAGATGCCTATTATTACTTTTATTTCTTCTAAAGTAATTTTTACTGCATTAATAGAGCTATGTAATTGTTAACTGCGCAAAGGTTGCATTTTTAGTCATAAGAACATTGTGACATGAAGAACATTGTGACAGTTCAAAAATTATTTTCGTGTTTCTATGTATTTGATTAAAATTTTATAACTTTTTGGGTTCTGTTTAATGCTTATCACTTACTTGCTATGCTTGCAGATATACTCCATAAATTTCGCCCAAATATTATTTACTCTTTATAAATAATAAAAACACCAGAATCTTGTAATGCGCCATTTTATCTTATTAGTTCTCCGTGAATTATCAAAGACTGAATTAAAAATTTAATAATGAATGTTATTTTGAGCAAAACAAAATCATTAATTGCCATAGCGAATAATTTATAGTTTGTTTTAATTTGATTTGTTCTGCTTATAGCGAAACACGCAAGATCTGCCTACTTAATATTTATGTTTTCAACTGATCTTGCATAATGTATACAAAAGGTAGTTAATCTTTTATGCACAATGAGAAATGCTATAACGAAATCACTTGTTTCTTAAAAAAAAATATTTCTCATATAATACTAATTCCTGTATTTAAAAAAAAAAAAAACATTAATTTACCAAACTTTTCTCTCAGACATTCCATGTGTATCTCGTTGGTCACATGATAGACATGCAAACAATAGTCCAATTCCCTCCGTTCATTTCATAGTATTTCCTTTTCAATAATCATTACAGTAGAATTTATGAATTCCTAAACTCTGCAAAGTTTGTTGACAGTATGAAAACATAATTATTAAAGTTCAAAGAAAGAGAGAAGTCACATGGCATTAGGTTAGTAGACCTGGAAGGCCCAATTTCAAAAGGTATGAATGGAACTGGACTACCGCTTGTATGTGCGCCATACAACCAACGAGATAGTTATGACTGAAAAGTTTGATAAGTTTCCGATTTTTTCATGCTTCAATTATTATTCTATATATATACAAATGCATAACATTTATATTTCCAGCAGAAAATTGTCCAAAGCGCGTTGATTCACTATAAGCGGCGAATCACTCTTTAAATTGTTGCCACCAAATAATAGGGTCGTGTATTATATTTAAAAAAATCAAATAATGAAGAATCTGCACAAATGTATGTGTGTTTCTCGCATTGTGATAAAACAACGGTACCTACAACCATTAAATTTTGAATGGCGCAATCCTACTGTGGATATGGGCATCTGGAAGCCCAAATTTGAAATTTGGAATTAGCTTTATTATCGATTTCATATTTTCTAAAATTTAACGAATTTTTGATTAACATGTGAAGTATTTCTCCCGCCCTCTTGACATGCCTTCGTGGTGTAGTGGTCAGCACGATGAGCGCGTCATCCAGAGGTCTGTGGTTCGAGTCCCGGTAACGGCATTTGCTCATTTTTCCTCTCTACTGCTTTCAAATAACCTAATGTTTCTACAACTGGCACCCGAACTAAAAAAGGTGGTGGATGATGATTCTTCACCACCGGGATTTGGCGACTGGGTCCCCCAATTCCCAGTCGCTCTTTAAAAGGGGGAGTATATAAGGTATTTCTCCCGCCTTCTTCGCATTCCTTCGTGGTGTTATGGTCAAGCACGCTCGGCGCATATTTCGTGGTTCGAATCCCGGCAAGGGCATTGCTCATTTTTCATCTCTCCTGCTTGTAAATGACCTGATGTCTCTACAAGCAAACTCAACGATTTCAAAAGCGAGCAGTGGCAACGTTGTACAGAAAAAATATTTTTATGTCCAGCACGTGAGACTGTGTATCGGAAATTTTAAAGTTATGTTCAATTTAAAATTATTTCGCGATATTGCTCTTTTAAGTGAGAAGAGCATGATATTTAATAAATAAAGGTAATAATAAATAAAGCATAATAATAATAAATGAAGCATGATATTTAATAAAAGGCACACAAAATGTTAAAAAACACACCCCTTTGGACGTAATTTACCGTCTTTTTCCGAAAATAAGACACTGTCTTACTTTCTTTTTTGGTCCAAAATACGCGCTAGGGCTTATTTTCGGGGGAGGTCAAAAATAAAAGTATATTTATATATTTTTATTTAATATTTATTTTACACAGAATACAGAAATTTAAATTTATTCAATTACAGTCATGTCATCTTCTTCTGGAACATCGTCATAAATAAAATTCTGAATTATATTCTGATTTTCTTCCAAATCCATTTCCTGTTGAATCATTGGTCCGAATCTCTCATGTCTTGCGATATAGCTATCGTTAAATGAATACTTCTTGTCTAAGTAGCTTGTTCGTAGTGCATTGGAAACATCACTATCAGTTATTTTGTCTCGTGAATTTTTTACCCAATTCACAACTTCTTGTAAGCCTGGTTTTACAAAATTACCTCGATGATTTCTCACCATTCTGTTTTCAATATATTCATTGATTTCCATCCGCAAATGATCCTTGAATGTCTTGTTTATTGCAATGTCAAGTGTCTGGAGGTAACCAGTCATTCCTGCCGGAATCATTATTTGATCAATCTTCCTCTCAGCAAGAAAGTTTTTCATGCCTTTAGCGCGGTGAGTACTAGCTGAATCCCAAACTAGTAAACCTCTATTCTGACCCCTCAACAGTGGTGACAGCATAAAATCAACCCACTTTCTTGTAAGTGCTTGGGTGCACCAGGCTTTTTCACTTTCAATGACATAGATTCCTGATTGATAAATTCCTTTAGTGATTAAAAATGGCGATACTTTCTTGCCATCTAGTCGAATCGAAAAAAAAAAAAGGTAACACGTTCACTATCGTAACCGGTAGAAGGAACGTAAATTGACGAAGAAGCCTTGTGGTAAACTGTCGTTTGAGCTCCTTGGCCTAGGAATACCGCAGTCTCATCCATAGCAATAATGTTGGAGAGTTGGTATTTCGAAAAATCAATGCCATCAACAAAAAGCTTAAACGCAAATGCAAGTTTAACAACTTCATTGTCTTCCAGCTTAAACAATGTTGTTGATCTCCTTAGAGACAGTTCATATCGTTTAAGGAAGTTGCCCAACCAGTGTGACGATGCTTTAAATTCTTCTGTGGATATATCAAATTCAATTGCTGTTTCAAGGGCAAATTTTTGAATATCAGCCCTGCGCACAACTAAAGCCATTGCTCTCCTGCCTGCAATCCATTCCCAGATGCAACCTTCCAACTCAGAAAATAACGTCTGCCGATCTGATCAAACTCTGCGTTTTTTCTCATTTCCTTGGTCCACCAGTTGACACAGGTAATCGTAGTCTGCACGCCATTTACGAACCATACGGAGATCCAGCATCTTCTCTTTACAGAATGCTACAAGATTTACACCCCTGGAGTCTTCCACGATTCCTTTTATATACTCGACGGAATAGCTCTTTCGTTTTGTACTCATTTTAACTGGGGTTAAAAATTATTCACTTTATTTTTAAATAAAATTACGTATGAGGAAATAATCAGATTTACAATACAGAAATGAATGAACGTTGTATATCTGCACTGTCACTCAATGTAGACTGCTGCCTTATGTTGTATTTTTAAGATAAATTCCAAGAATTAATTTGAAACGTACTGTAGAGGTAAACAATTAATTTCTCGGAATATTTTGTTTCAAACATTTCTCTGAAATACGAGTATTAGGAAAGCTAAACATATTATTACTTAATAAATCAACAGCATTTTTTAACGAATTCTTTTTGTCACATTATTTTAACTAGGGATTATTTTCGGGGGATGTCTTATTTTACAAAAAGTTCCGAAAATCACGATAGGGCTTATTTTCGGAGGATGTCTTATTTTACAAAAAGTTCCGAAAATCATGATAGGGCTTATTTTCGGAGGATGTCTTATTTTCAGAAAAAGACGGTAAAATCTCAAGCCTTTCAGACATTTAGTCCAAAGCAACTTCGTCCCTGAAGGACTATTGTTTCCGTTTTGCGATTTTGCTTCGAAAACATTAAATGTCGGTTCAGTTTTCAAACTGTTGCCACCAAATATTGCAGCCCTGTATTATATTTAACGAAATTAAATAATGAAGAATATGCATAAATGTATGTATGTTTCTTGCATTGTGATAAAACGACGGTACCTAGAGCCATCGAATTTTGAATGACGTAATCCTGCTGCGAATATGGGCATCTGGAAGCCCAAATTTGAAATTTGGAATTTGTTTTATTAACGATTTTATATTTTGTAAAACTTTAACGAAATTTTGATTAACAAACTGAAAGATTTCAAAGCGGGCAATGGCAACGTTGTACAGAAAAAACATTTTTATCTCCAGTGCGTGAGGAAATTCTAAAGATAGGCTCCGTTTAAAATTATTTTGCAATATTGTTCTTTAACTGAATTTTATGGTTTAAGTTCGAAGAACATGATAGTTAATAAATAAAGGTGTAGAGACATTAGGATTTTTTTTGGAAGCAGGAGACATGAAAAATATGCAATGCCTTCGCCGGGGATCGAGCCACGGACCTCTGAAATACCGGCTCAGTGAGCTGACCATTACACCACGAAGGCACGCTAAGATGTGGGAGACATACCTTATAAAGGTAACACACAAAATGTTAAAAAAATGCCCCTTTGGACGTAATTTAAAATCTGAAACCTTTCAGATTTTTTTAGTCCAAAGGGATTTATCCCGAAGGACTATTACTTTCGTTTGGGCGTTTGCATTGTTTCACAAGAAACGGCGTATCACTTTTCAATTTAGTGCTTATGTTTCTTTGTTGGTTTTTTTTTTTTTTT
>KK117746.1:20922-37543 GCA_000611955.2 Stegodyphus mimosarum
ACCAACGTTGTACAGAAAAACATTTTTATCTCCAGCGCGTGAGAGCGTGTACCGAAATTTCTAAAGATATGCACAATTTAAAATTATTTTGCGATATTGCTGTTGAACTGAATTTTATGGTTTAAGTGCGAAGAACATGGTATTTAACAAATAAAAGTAACACATGCTAAATAAACGCCCCTTTGGACGTAATTAAAATCTGAAACCTTTCAGATTTTTTTATTTTTTTTATTTTTTTATTTTTCTTGTTCTAAGAAATTGTTTATATTTGTTATTTTTATTTTATTTATTTATTAGTCCAAAGGGGATTTGTCCCTGATGGACTATTGTTTTCGTTTTGCGATTTTGCGTCGGAAACATTAAAAGTCTGTATCACTTTTCAAACTGTTGCCACAAAATATTGCAGCCCTGTATTATATTTAAAGAAATTAAATAATGAAGAATGTGCATAAATGTTTGTATGTTTCTCGCATTGTGATAAAACGACGGTACCTAAAGCCATCGAATTTTGAATGCCGTAATCCTGCTGCGAATATAGGCATCTGGAAGCCCAAATTTGAAATTTGTTTTATTAACGATTTTATATTTTGTAAAACTTTAACGAATTTTTGATGAACAAACTCAAGGATTTCAAAGCGGGCAACGGCAACGTTGTACAGAAAAAAACATATTTATTTGCAGCGCGTGAGGCTGTGTGTAGGAAATTCTAAAGATATGCTCAGTTTAAAATTATTTTGCGATATTGTTTTTTAACTGAATTTTATGTTTTAAATGCAAAGAACATGATATTCAATAAATAAAAGTAGCATACAAAATGTTTAAAAAACGCCCCTTTGTACGTAATTTAAAATCTGAAACCTTTCAGATTTTTTTTATTGTTTCCTTTTTTTATTATTATTTTTTATTTATAAAAATCAAACCTATGGACATAAATGAATGAAGTTGTACGAAGATAAATTGCAATGTACAGATTTGTTTTTCCTTCTCTTGGAAAACATGTATTTAATTTAAATTGTCATTGGCAAAGGGCCCAACAAAATAATCGATCAGAGTGAGAACATTAATGGAGTAATTGATTCACATTCGTTACAAAATGAAAATGTTTTAATTCTTTGTAACAGGAAAAAAAAAAGAAAGAAAGAAAACTATTCGGTAACGTTTGCAGTTCTATTGTAATTGTCATTGTCATGTACGGTATAGTTCAGTGCGGCATAGTTTCCTTTATCGATTAAGTGTTAATTAAAGGTTTACCATCTAACAAAAAGAATACCCATATTCTTTGAAATTCGATTTTATGTAAGGTATATTCTATTACACATATTAGTTAAATTTCATGGATGTTTTAAGTATTTAACGATTCAAACCATTGTATAATACATTCTTTTGTAATTGTTGAGTTATTGTTTTTTTCTCGTTACCGTATTAACTGATTAAAAATTCTTTTTTACAGACGCTCGAGCTACATTGTGGCAACGAAGCTTGTTTGGGGAAGCAAGTAAGATAATTCATCATGTTTATTTACGTTAGTTTTGAATGCATAGCATATGACGTCACGTTACCTTGACAACAAGAAAAATGGCATTGTTGGAAAATGATATTCCAAGCATTGTTTCCAATCTTTTGTTCTGAAAACTTTTGATTCTCGTTTGCCATTTCGGAGCTTTCGACTAATGGATTTTTGCGTTTAAAATGTTGCGCCATCTAGCGGAGATGAATTGAAAGGCTTAATGATATTCGCAGTTTGTCTTTATTCAGTAATGAATAAAATTAATAACTGTAGTAGATGCACGAGATATGGATATTTTGGTTTTCTGTTGTATGGAAGAGTGGTAAGCCGAATAATAGAACTTAGTCTTAATTTATATTCAGAAATTTTGAAATTCATTCGCAGAAAATTAACATGAAATATATGACAGTTCACCTTTTATCACTGATATTAATTAGTCTTAAATGTGGGTTATAAAACAGAACATATAACGTTTAGATTTATGTGCACATATGATGAGTAATTTTAACCTCGGCTTACGATTTTTTACGTTTTAAATCGAAAGTGCTATTCTTTGAGTAGAAAATATAATTTGAATTATTAACTTTCATTATTTTTCAAGCCATATTATATACGTTAGATTCTATATGTGTGCAACTGCGTGAGATCAAGCCAGCTGCAATGATTACAAAACATGTTCGTTTTTGACACAGGCAACGACATTTCGAATAGAAGAAAATAATGTATACACTCACAACTTGATAACAATTATGTAAGTCAATTGCTATCAACAAATATCCATGTTCGAATCCTGTCAACTGCATTTACTAGACAGAATAAAATTGAGATTCTGTTTTATTACAGACAAGACTCTAGAAATTAATGTAATATCAATGCTTCAAATATTAGTTAGGCTTCACTTTAGTCATATATACTAATGGCGATTACATGCACGTCTGTATCGTTCATTTCATTGAACAATTTAATGAGCAAATTACTTGAAAATTTCCAAATTCTAACACAAATATTTTCACAGATATACAATAACCTGAGTTATATCAATATACTCGTATTATCGTAAAAATTCGCTGGACAAAGAAATTACATTTTGCATATTAAGTGTTTTTTCAGTATATCAGAATGTATACGCTGCACACACACGCACAAAATGGTGCAGTTCTATTTCTCCCAGTTTACTGGGTCCATTGACGAAATCTGAGTTGCTTTTTTCATATCTCGAAAGCACGACTTAGGATATTTATTAGATTTATATATAGCATTATTTAATGTAGGTATTTTGACACAAAATCGGATTTCTGAAGTGATACACCAATGCTTTTTCCGTATTTCGATTCCGCGACTCAAATTATGCCTAAGTTTTGTAAAAATCGCACCATTAGTTTTTAAAAAATTAGCTCTCAAAATTTTAGCTCCTCAATATTGATTGAATTTGTTATATATTTATTAATATCTCTTTTTTATTAAACTTAATTGATTCATTCTCTCCCAATTCGAAATTTAGGTTCAGTCTAAATAAAATTAGCAAGATTTTCTGAAATATTTTTAAACACTGCATTTTTAAATAATTTTTATAAATTTTACGAAAAAAAATTTTGAATTGCAACCTATAAAATTTTTGTATTTTGGAGATACTGAAACTATAAGGTTGAATCAAACTAGCTCATAACCTCCTAATTGTTATCTTATTTTGCATTTGGGGGATGAACTGTATTTTAGTGATATGCATGTGAAGAACTTTCAAGGTTAAAGCATAAAACTTTGATTGCGTTAATATTCGAGTCGATGAGCACTTCACCTAATAATTAGAAAACTTTAAAGCACATTATACCGTACAGATATCAAAAGCTGAAGGCATTTACTGTTGTTACAGATTTTGTATTTATTTAGCTATTTATTTAGAATTGTAATTAAAATTGTTTTATTTTCCCTTGCCACGCAGACGATTTTTGAAGAGAAAGCTACGTGGGAAAAGTAAAAATAAAAGAGCGCATGCATTTAATATTTAATAAATAAATATCGCGTAATTGCTGTTGCCATCCAGAAAAATCGACAAAATATATTTTTACCAGAATGGCCTCATGAATAATTAAAAAGCTCATAAAAGACGAATTAAAACACCTCACCTCAGTTGCTGTTGTTTTAAGCGAACTGTATTGGCTAATTAATGCTGTTATTGGCTGTAGCGAATTCGTTGTGAGATCGAATTAGTTTCTCTGTAGTTTGAATTTGAGTTTTATTTAACGCTGTAGTAGTTTAAAATATAACTACTGCGATATTGTACCAATATCTCTGAAGAAATATTTTAGCATTTTGTTTTATTTATTGTTCAAAGAATAAATTTCGTTAACTTTTTAACGACTTGTGAGTTCAATCCATTACGAACCCATGCGCACGTAACTCTATATAACAAACTACGGGAAGTACTCTATGCCAGTTAACTTGGATTGAGAGTAATGTGTCTAACATCAGAGAGAACGAACGATACCGCTGTAATCCTTCTCTAATAACGATGCAAAAATTACGATTCACAGTCATCCATATCGCATCATTCAGTCTGATGCGATATGGAACCCACATACAAAATTTCGATAAGAAAAATAAGCTAATTTTCTCTAATTATAACAGCAACAATGGCATGCAGTTTTCAACTATTTTCTTCTTTCCAATCAAATGGTCGTAAAACCTCAAGTTCCATCCAGTATTTCACCTATATTCAATTTTAGTCAGTTAAATGCGGTAAAAAAATTATCGTAATTGATCAAAAATCAATAACGCGAACAAACACACACTCAAACAAACATTCTTCTTTATACATATAGATTTTGTAAAACTTACAAATTTTGGAATTTTTCATTAACAAACTCTACGATTTGAAAACAAGCAGCAGCAACATTTTTCGAAATAAAGCATTATATGCTGCCACACGTAAAAATGAATGTGAAAATTAGTGTCTTCAGAGTTTTCAGTCCAAAGGGGCAATTTGCCCAGAAGGACTATTAATTTCGTTTTGGCATTTTGCGTTGATTCAGTAAAAACGTTGTTTCACTTTTCAAATTGTTACCACCAAATATTATCGCCCTGTATTATACTTAAAGAAATTAAATAAAGAAGAATCCCCGTAAATGTATATATGTTTCTCGCATTGTGATAAAACAACGGCACCTGGAGCCATCAGATTTTGAATAGTGAACTTTTCCACCCGAATATAGGCAGATGGAAGCCTAAATTTGAAATTTGGAATTTGTTTTATTATCGGTGTCATATTTTGTAAACCTTTAACAAATTTTCCATTAACAAACTCAAGGATTTCAAAGCGAGCAATGTCAATGTTCTACAGAAAATACAGTTTTATCTCCAGCGCGTGACACTGTGTATCGGAAATTCTAACGATATACTCATTTTAAAATTATCTTGCGATATTGCTCTTGAACTGAATTTTATGATTTAAGTGCGAGAAAATGATATTTAATAAAGAAAGGTAACACACAAAATGTTTAAAAAAAGCCCTCTTGGACGTAATTTAAAATCTGAAACATTTCAGATGTTTTTTAATTAATATATCGGTTGATTAAAGTCGTACGCAGATGAGAGCAGTCAAAATGCCTTCCCAAGAATTTTTGGAATCGGGAATAATGTATTTAATGTTTCGCAATGTTATTTTTATTTCATTGCAAAACTTAGAAGTTTTTTATTAGCAAATTCTACGATTTGAAAGCGAGCAGTGGCAACACTTCTCGAAATAAAGCAGATTTTTATTTCCAGCGTGGGAGACTGATGCCACTCGGAAAAATCAGGGCGAAAATTAGGGTTTTTCAGTGTTTTTAATGAATATCTCTGATGTTAGCTAATTTTTTTTAAGTGGGCGTTGACCTTTCCCAGGACCCAGAAAAAAATTCCAGAAAGTTTGGTGACGATAGTTATAGGTGACTACGTTAATCGCGAATAAACAGACAGACTTTCTTCTTTGTATATAGAGATAAAGTGATGGCACTTAATAATTTTGGGGGCAAGAGGACAGATCTAATATCCAGTTACTAATGCTAGTATAGGGTATAATATTATAAAATTTTATAAATGTTTGTGTTCATTTGTTTGCAACTTGTTTATTTTTACGTAGTTTTGTAATGTTCTGGATTTGTTTCTATTAATGTAGTTAGTTTGTGCACTTTGTATAACTGTATATTTTGTATAATATTTTATTTATTGAAAGTTATTGTGTCAGAGTGAGTGCATCTCATCTTTTACTTTGTTAAGCTTTAAATTTAAGTCATTTAACATTGGAATTGTAGAATAACTCAAGTAAAACTGAAAAGAGAGGCAGGAGCACTTCTTGGACTTTGCTGATATTTGGCGATTTCTTGCTAACTGGTAAATTTTGGAGAAGAGTAATTTTTTTTCTCTCTTTGGGAGATTCAAGAAGTCCTTTTTCTTCCCTTCTAACAGTAGTGTGAACAGAAAGGTGCGAGCAGTTGTAAATTAGTTGGGTCGAGCCTGTTAATAATTTTTATATTGTTGAGCTTTCTCCTGAGGAATTAGTATTTTAAATGATACTTACGTGTTATCGCAACCACCTTAGTAAAAGTAGCCAAATTTTCAGAATGTGCCAATCTTTGGCAGCCATGCGCATAATCACCCTTCAGTCAAACATTCTTATAACAGTCCTTCAGTCGAGCAAAGCCGCCATCTTCGGATGCGTTCTTTTTTGTTGAATTCCAAGTTCCAACAATTTTTATAAACCACCGTATTACTTCTTCCCGTAGTTTTAAAATAAGGGCTTGGGAATTTTCCAGCAATGGAAGAAACTTAGGTAAACTTTCTGCAAAAATACAGAATTTTGACACAAAATCTCTATAAGGAACAACGAAGGTGCCATGTTTGCGTTATAAATTTTTGCAATATCTGATAGTTTTAACTGAAAACAGATCGCTGTGTATTTGGGGAAACGAATGTCGCAAAAAAGTTAGAGAAACATTTGGAAACAAATCTAGGTTTTTTATTTTTATAATGTATCGTAAAATCCTTATTTAAAAACTAAAAGTTTTATTTAAAATTGCTAAAATATATTGTAGTTTCATATCTTGATAATGCTTGTCAGTTCTGTTAAATATTGATTATTTGAGAATCTTTTTTAAAAATATCGCGAAAATCACCCATTTGTACCCGATAAGTAACTTTTACCTTATCATCTGTAAAAATACGCCACACTAGGCCAAGGTAGGCTCATTAATACACAAGTACCATTTAAACTTTGTTCTGGAAGCATTCTTAGTGATCTTCATTACTTCTACTTTACTGGAGAGAATTTCGGCTTATGTTTGTAGTCTCCTTGGATATCTCCAGAGATTTAACTATTAGAATATATAGACTACTATTAGTATCGAGTATTATTAGTATGAAAGACTATTATTAGTAAAAATATCGCGAAAATCACCAATTTCGACCCAATAAGTAACTTTTACCTTAACATCTGTAAAACGTCGCCACACTGGGCCAAGGTAGTCTCATTAACACACAAGAACCATTTAAACTTTGTTCTGGAAGCACTCTTAGAGATCTTCATTACTTCTACTACACTGGAGAGAATTTCGGCTTATGTCTGTAGTCTCCTTGAATATCTGCAGCGATTTAACTATTAGAATACAATAGACTACTATTAGTATCGAGTATTATTAGTATGGAAGACTATTATTAGTGACGGCTGTTAGATTATAATAGTCATTATTCATCTAAAATTGAAACATAAATTTCAAATTGTGTAATTCAATTCTTTAAGGGCTATACGGAACTGTAACAGGAAACAGTGTGATTTGCATTTTACGTAAACAAAACCAGCCTTTATAGTCATAGCTACTTGAATGAAAAATATAATAGTTATTGCAAATTTCATATACCAGCCCAATCCGGCAAATAATTCTGAGGAAAGTCTTCTATATTAATTTTATTTTATTCTTCTTCTCGTATTATGTATCTTATGAAAGTATTGTTAAGCTCCTTTCTTTACATTTTCGATGTTTTTTTATAAAAATTCGCAAAGTTCCGTTGCGTAGGTAGAAAGCAAGAAAACGGTATTTTTCAGCACAAAAAGTATATGTGATTATTGCTATACAATGACTATTGTTTTCCTTATCATTGAATTCTTTAGTAAAAAAGAGCTAAGAAAAGGAAATACATATTTTAACTAATATCAGTACTGCCAGTATATACTAAAAATAGAAGAACATACCGAAAATAATGTAAAAATAGTTCAGAAAGACACAAAGAAACAGGCTGATCCATATCTTATTCTCCGTAATTGATTCTTAAACAATAAGATGACTTTCTGCACTGAAAAATAAAATAACATTTCTAAAAGTGTTATTAAATCATTGCAAATAAGCAACAATGTATAGCATTCTAATACAGTACAGCTTTTATTTTACTCACTAAAGACCTATGCAATAATTTTTTCTTAAATTTTTATATTTCAGTCTTTTATTAAATGCAGTTTTCGAATTTTAGTCTCTCCTTCTTAAAGTTACAAAATCCGTGTATATAATTATCAAAATGTGCTTGAGGAAAAAACACGTGTATTGAAGTTATATATCTTCTTTACAATTAAAAATCTCTGTTTGTTTGTCTCTTTGTTTCTTTGTGACATCATCTCCTCCACTATGGAGATAAGTTGTGTTTCGAGAAAGGCAACCCCGGATTCCAAAAATTCGACAGAAGGCATTTCTACCATTCTTATATTCGTACGACTTTAATCCGCCGAGATATTAATTAAAAACTCTGAAAACGCTAATTTTGGGCACTCGTTTTTACAAGTGGCAACAGTCGCGCGCGTTGGAGGTAAAAACTTTTTATTTAAAAGTGCTCCTTCTGTTCGCTTTCAAATCGTAGAATCAGTTAATAAAAAATTTGTAAGTTTTACAAAATCTGAAATAATATTAGCGCTGTCAAATATTAAACATATTATTATTATATACTGTCATATTTTGAAGTTGAAAAAAACACGCGATTGCTTGTGACGTCATCGTATGTCGAAACGTTTTCGTTAATAAATACCTGCTGTTGACTACTTTTTTTTCAGATTAGGATAATTGACACGATATGTTTTACTTCAGTTCTTTTACTGATATTGAAAAAACGTTGTTATGTTACATTAAATTTAACGTCATACGTATTAACCTGAAGCGTCAAAAGTTTTTGTTTCCTGATTTGGCAAAAAATCATTTACGAATTCATTGTTGCTTGGACAGAAACTGATTTTACTGATACTGAAATGTTTTCATACATTTGTTGTTGTTGCTTATCCTCGAAAGATCTGACATATGTCAGATCAGCTCCAGAAAGTTGTTCACCGCCAAAAAAATCAATAACAATAAGGGGATTGTATTTTAAGTCCCCTTTAGAAGGTCCGATGCAACTCAGTATGTGATCCGGTGAAGCTGGATGGTCACAGCATTTTTTACAAGCGAATTGGATTATTTTGCCGCTATCAATTGGAAGACATTTAAGGTGGGCCACTTGTTAGTCTAGCCAGAGCAATCTGGGAGCCACGGTGACGTTTGATTTCCAGCAGAGAGCCAGGGAATGTTCCTGTGTGCCACTGGTGCGTGGGTGGAATACGCTACATTAAACTGAATTTAGATCTTTCATTTGAGTAAAGTTCTTGGTAAGCAAGCGAAGAACCAGTGACCGTTTCATTCTCACGACCTTCTTTGGCCAGTCTATCAGCGACCTTATTACCACTAATATTAACATGTGATGGAATTCACTGGAGGTGGACGTCATGGGTCTGACGGATCTTCCTCAGTTTGATACACTGGTTTCATCACTTGCGAAGGCCCAAGTCCTGGAGGTCGCCTCTAAGTGTGCTCTTAGCCGGCGAGGGAGTGTACCTGGGGGGGGGGTGGAACGGGGGAAGCGCGTCGGGAATTAATCTTCTGGAAGGATCACCGAAGACGTGAAGACCGTTCCATTATGCTCAGCTAAGACCTGCAGGCAAAGGAGCAAAGACAGACTTCTACCCTTGGACTTTTCCCAGGAGGCTCCAGTCTTTTTGGCCAACAAAAGCACTTCTTCCTCCTTATATGGTTTTTATACATTTTCTTTTGAGCTGTACATACAACTTATAAATTTTGTTTTGGCTGCAGCCCCTCATCTGGCATGCATGCTTGCCCGTTACCTTAAACATAAAATTCGTTACATTCGCCCAAAAAATACAATAAATGAAAGCGAATTTTAAATTTAAAGTTCGAGATTGGAGCTGCCAAATGATCGGTTGTAGGAGTATGCATGTCCAAACTTTCGTGTCTCTAGCTACCACTGTCTATCACTTTGAGATAAACCCACATATTAATTGATAGATTATTCATTTTTAATAATAATAAAGATTGTTAAGCTATAAAAAATCAGTAATAAATAATTTGAAAGCGTATTAATACTTTTGTACATTGTTGCGTGCGGACGGGTTCATAATGGATTAAATGCGCAAGCCGTTAAAAAGTTAGTAAAATTTATTCTTTTCACAAGTAATAAAACAAAATGCTGAAATATTTCCTCAGAGATTATTCGTATAATATCACAATATCTCACAGAAGTTATATTTTCCAACTACTAGAATATAAAATTACTCAAATTCAAAATACAGAGAAACTAATTCATCTCACAGAGAAATGGCTACAATCAAATAACAGCGCTAAGTAAACAACAGTTCGCTTAAAACAGCTACAACTGAGCTGAGATGTTTTAATTCGGCGTTTATAAACTTTTTAATAAATCATGAGAACTTTCTCGAATTTACTAGATAGCATAAATAATTACGAGATATTTGTTTATTAAATATTAAATGCACGCGCTCTTGTATTTTTCCTTTTCCGGCGTATCTTTCTCTTTAAATTCGTCACGCGCCGCGTTGCACGGGAAAATAAAACAATTTTAATTGAATTTCTTAATAAATAGCTAAATAAATACAAAATCCGTAACACTGCCCCCTTCCCAAAAGACTGCACGTCCCGAGCAGTACAATCCGTGGACAGGAAGCGAAACTTACAACTAAGGCATCAATGCAGTAATAAACATTGCATAACTGTAACAACATAAACAATAATTGCAATAAGTGACTTTCAGCAAATCAAATGCAATCGAACGCTAAATACAAATCAAATACTATCAAGTACTAAATGCAAATCAAATACTGCATAGAAATCAAATACTTTCAAGTACTAAATACAAATCAAATACTTTCAAATACTAGATACAAAAAGGACCATGGTCTTATATTATTTACATTACTAATTACAATTATATGCGCTGCGTACTGTGGCCAGACTAAGGAGCTACCCTGTCGTATTGAACGACTTTAGGTTTAGAGTTCGATGACTTAGGGATTCGAACCATGACGTCGTTCAGCCTGTTTAAGGTTATGTACGGACCATCCCAAGGTTGACTGTGGTTTCGGATAGAGACCTTTGCCTCGAGTCGGATTCCACAACCGCACCTTGTCTCCTTCGTTAATACGATGTCTAGTAGCTCTGGTATCGTATGGGATCTTCATCTTCTCCGTCGTCAAGCTGAATCGCTCTCGTGCAGAACAGTGCATCACTTCAAACCGGGCCTGACATCTTGGATGCATTCCTCAGGCGATAAAGGCGCATCCGTTGGGCGACGAAAGAAGAGATAATTAGGCTGACGAAGATCACGACCGGTGAGTATCTGGGATGGAGAATTGCCGGTATTCTTGGGTTTCTCTTCGACCCTAGTATGATTTTGGCAGGTTTTGGAGACGGGTCATTCAGACAATGCGTTGTCGTTTCCAGGTGAGGATCCCTTTTGCTGATGTTTAGTTATGTCCTCTGATACTGAAAACAGTTTTTTTGTCTTTGAAGTCCAAGGAAAAATTGCATTTCCTTAAAACGTCCAACGCGAGTATGCAAAAATCTGTAATATCTGCTACGTATGCCGTGTGATGGTAGACGGCACTTCCAAGCGTGATGTTCGCGTTAAACTTCCCATCTATGTCAACTTTCTCACCAGACGCAGTCTGCAGGGTAACACACGATGGCGTCCAAATGAGTTTATCATTAAATTATTGAGCTAAATCTTTTGGAATGATGGTAACATTAGCTCCTGTGTCAATGATCATATTGCAAGGAGCTCCATCGATATGCTCACTGATAGATAGTCGATTACTTTTGCTATTCGCTACAGAAATCCTGAGCTCTTTAAAACGGGGTTACTCACTATTGCTCAAATTCTGCTCCGCGATATGATTATCATTTTGTTTCCTGCGTCGTTGCTGGAAAATGGTCTTATTTTCCGGAGTGTTCTGCAGTTCCTCCGTACGTGGTCTTCAGCTCCGCAGCCCTAGCACCTTGGTTTTCTATCACTCCTTTTCCATCTCACGGCATTTATTTGTCTATTTAAATCGTCTGTCTTATTTTCCATGCTCTGGAGTGCTCTGCAGTTCCTTCGTATGTGGCCTTCAACACCGCAGTTCAAACACTTTCGGGTCGGTTTCCTATCACTAATATACGTGCCAAGGCATTGACTTGTCTGAATAAATCATTTAACAGAGCCATTAACTCATCCACTGGCTCGTGGATTCGCACAGCTCTGACTGGGTAACGATCTCTACGAGTTGCTTGCTGGGCTGCCTCGCGTACACTAGAGCGCTTTTTAAGTCCTTGGCATCCGCCATTCCCAGTGCTTTCCGTATTTCAGGATCTCGGATGCCGTCGATGAAGTACTGCAGGGACAGGATTTCCCTTGTTTCTCTCGAACACTCCGTAAAGGCGATGTGAGACAGCCTTTCAACACCCGTGGCGAGCTCTTGGAATGTTTCGGTGGACTTCTGTTGTCGGTATTTTAATTGAAGCCTGCTGTAGTCTTTCAAACATTTCTCCCCAAAAGCGCAGCTCCAGTGCACCGGGCAGAGTTTAGAAATCTAGCTTTTGGTTTTCGGGAAGAGTCTAAAGGATATCCTCTGCGTCTGCTCTCAGAGAAGCGGCGAGGTGACAGGCCTTAGCTTGGGGATCCCATCCATTTGCTTAGGCCAGTATAGAAAACTGTGTCATACACTTACCAAGAGGCCTTTCCATCTTATGTGGATAACTTCAGGGGGGAATGAAAAGGCACGGACGGATAAAAATTTAAATCCATCAGAATTGCTTTCTGCTGTTGCTGTGCATTTTTTTAAGGTGTTAACTTCTTTGGCGACTGCAGTAGAAACCCTCTGTTCAATTTGTTGTTGAACGGTAGAAATTCTTCCTTCGGTGAGTTACTCCACAGCATAAACTGGTTCTTCTATTTGTTCTTTCACAGAAAAAACTCTGTCTTCAGTGTGTCCAACTTTATTTTCAACAGCGTCAATTCTGCCATCCATAACATCAAATTTGTTTTCTATTATACATGTAATCTCTTTTTTTATTTCTTCTTGACCTTCGTTTATTTCGCCATCTTTAACAGATTCCTGAATAGTTTTCTTCTCGCCGTTAACGGATTCTTTTATCTTTTCTTGAACTTCTCTCATCTCTTCTTTAACAGAATCTTTCATGAGTTCTTTGAATGATGCTTGGCGAGCTTCCATCTTTTCTTGGAATGCAGTAAAAGCAGTGACGAGCTGCCTCAATTGTTTTTCCATTGCTCTAGTGAATGGCATTCAAATCCCACTCCTGACACCAAAAAGTGTTGCGTGCGTACGGATTCGTAATGGATTGAAGGCACAACTCGTTTAAAAGTTAATAAAATTTATTCTTTTCACAAGAAATAAAACAAAATCCTGAAATATTTCCTCAGAGATATTCATATAATATCACAATATCTCACAGAAGTTATATTTTTAAACTACCAGAATATAAAATTACTCAAATTCAAAATACAGAGAAACTAATTCGATCTCACAGCGAATTCGCTACAATCAAATAACAACGCTAAGTAAACAGCAGTTCGCTTAAAAGAGCTACAACTGAGTGGAGATGTTTTAATTCGGCTTTTATAAGCGTTTTAATAAGGCTCGAGAACTTTCTCGTATTTTCTGTATTTTACTGGATAGCATAAACAATTATGAGATATTTATTTATTAAATATTAAATGCTGGCGCTCTTGTATTTTTCCTTATCCGGAGTAGCTTTCTCTTCAGATTCGTCACGCTCTGCGTTACACGGGAAAATAAAACAATTCTAATTGCAATTCTAAATAAATAGCTAAATAAACACAAAATCCGTAACAATATGTTTCCCTTGCTAACATGTACAATATATTCCTAACATAACAGTACATAAAATGGCAGCAAAGAGCAGAATGTCACTATATAATGAATCGCTTAAAAAAATCGTATCTTTTACTCAAAAAATGTTAATTACGAATGTTTAAATTTCCTGCATTCCCAATTTTCAAAGTTTTTTTTTTTTTTTTTTTAAAAAGAAATTAGATTTCACGCGTTTAAAGAATAACAATTAATTTCCATGTCTCCCTTCTTCTCCCTTCCAGTTTGAACTTCTACATGTGTGGATTTACTTTTCTTCTTTATGCGCGACTTTTTTTTTTCAAATAATTGTTTCTGATTCGTGCCCTGATGTATTCCATTATTATTTAAACCTGTGTACTTTGCATAACCGATATTCTATTCTTTTTACTTATTCCGTATCCAGTTTCCAGTCTTTTTTTACTTTTCTTGTTTAACCTTTCTTGTAAATTTCATAATTCCGCATCTTTTACAAAGCTTAAACCCTCAAGCGCATAAAAGTTGAACTCTCGAAAATTTATTTAACAAAATCGTATTTTAGGCGACATGTCAATGCTTTCTATTTTCAAGCATGAAAATTCTGTGAGGCATTCGTATATCAAAGAATTATTGTAAAAAAATAACACTTCCCGTAACATCTCGATTTCTAAATTATGCATGATTTTTAAATATAGATACTTTATTTTTAAATACTAATAACTTGGAGCTGTGGTAAGCATTTCTGCTTTCAGATGAGCTTGTTATTTTAGGAAATTGTTTCAACTGTATAATTATTTCGTTTCTCCGTGTAATAATAAACAGGATTTTTTAAATAAAACAGAATGAAGATGTTATATATATAATCAGATGTTATATTTCTAACAAATTTCTCTTGTTTCATTATAGACTGGATTCGGATAGAGGTCTGTCAAGAAAATTTATTTTAGAGGGTAAGTAGTATTAAACTTATATTTATTTTACTCTGAAAAAGGAACTAGAAAGAAAATATTTTTGTTTTGTCGTTTGTTATTTTGTAATCTAATTATATTTTCTAAAAATCTGATGTGTGTATCACAGGACTTCCTTGTACGAAATATTAAATTATACGCATTTTTTCTTGCATTTCATTTAAACTTATTGGACTCAATTAAATCTACTTCGTCGGTAGCGCATAAACCACAATAGAACAAATACACTCTTTAAAATTCACTATATTTGTGTACCATAGTGACACTCACTTAACAGCGTTACATCTCATTCATTTTATAACTCAGAATGCACAAAAATTACATTTATCATCTGAAGAATTATCTAATCGTTGCCACATGCTATGTTCAAATACTATAATAAATCTAAAACGATGTATAAAAGAAACAAAAAAAAAGAAGAAAAAGAAACAGTTTTTTACAGACGATTCAGCATTTCTCATTCAATTAATTCAGTTCTCACTTCGCGACAAAGCGAAAATACATAAAAACTCAAAATATGTATACTAAAAATTACAAAGTAAATCTTAAGCATTTATTTCCTCGAATAAATTGCAGAATGGATGAAGCATGGTTTAATTCGAAATAATAAAAGAAGGCGATATCTTTGTTGCTGCGAAGCTTAGTTTCTCTAGATTGGCAACAAATCCACTCTTCTGCTAAGTTTCAAATGTAAACAAATGTGGCTGCTGTTGTAAAAATAATTAGGCTTAGCTGCAATTAAATAACTTTTAAATTGTTGATAATTCCACAAATTTTGCGTGCGGATTTACTAAAAGCATAAAAGCCTTAACAGGAAAATAAGAACAAACTAATTGAATAATTTTTAAAGCAAAAAAGGCGCAATTTAGCAACATATAAGAATAAAAAAATTGCGCTCACTGAGCGGAGAAACAGAGTGAATAAAAGTATACATAAATTTATATACTTTTAGGGCTGCCGATTGCAAACTGAAAAACATAGTATTGAGTTATGCGAGATACATACATACGTAAGTATTTACGTACAGACATCATAAAGAAATCTCTTCTGAATCCATTTTAAACCTGTTTTATAAGTCGTTTGGGGAAATAAGAGTCCTTTATTCTGTCTTTGCGTACAGATGTCACGCAAAAACATCGTTAAATTGCATTCGACAGCAGTCAAAATGGATATTTTCTTTGAAATATGGTACCGGGCATTTTTCGTGATTACAATACTTCCTTTACTTCGTACAAAGAAGTAAAAAGGCTTGACTGTTTTCTTCCAGGAATTATATATATAAACGTGGTTAGACCAACAACAAAACAAAATAAAGCAAAAGGAAAGATTTTTTTAGATAGCACTGGTAGTTTTGCCATGAATTTCTATCCCCGTGTCAGAATGGTTTGAATGCATGAATCAATTTCTTGTAGCTTAAATAAGATCCATGTTTCTTCATAAAATCCTTAACCAATGAACTATATATAAGACAGATAATTTTTAGATCCCTTCTGTAATTAACCAAGTAAGTAAACAAAGGACATGGTAAATTAAATTGCAAACTTGTGATTCATCTTTGAGTTGTACTTGACTCATGTTGTAATCAAAACCAAAGACAGGTTTAGTTGAAATTCTGAAGATTTCTTCCATTTTCTGTAGCACAAACTCTGAAATATTGATGCTGGCGATAAAGAAAGGAACTAAAACTTTTTTTTTCAACTGAAAGCTTTGTTTCTTTTTTGCAAACTTTTCGTAAAAGTCAAATAAAGAAAATTTGACCCGTAAACCAATTATTTTTTTATGCCTTTGGTTGGCAGAGAAAGAATAACTTTAAAAAAAATGTTTTAAGCTTCATAGGCTTTATGCTCCTGGAAGCATTTCGCTGAAAAAATTCGAAATGGCCAAAGGCAGTCTATGCATACCAAGGAAAGACAATCTTTTTTCCACTTATTTTAGAAATAC
>KK117746.1:37630-51965 GCA_000611955.2 Stegodyphus mimosarum
AAGTAAAATCTTTGCAGGGTAACAAAGAATTAAATAACTGATGAAAAACTCATTCCTTTGTTTGATAGAACTACTAAACTAAAAAGTCGCAACTAAAAAAATCGAAACTGATTGCAGTCGTTTCTTTCAAATGAGTATTTGATTACTACATTAGGTTTATTTTAAATTATGGAGAGAAATTTTACCAAGGAATCTTCTCAATAAGGAATGGCAACAGTCTTTCATCGAAGTTTTTCCTCTTTACTTTCAAAGAAACATTATAGCCATTTTGCAATGGCAGACGACTATTTTCCGTCTCCTTATGTATTTGTAAGTTGAATGGTGAATAAAATAAATAAATTTTTATTCTTTCAATTGCATCTTACTGTAACAATAAAATTGGAAGTATATTTATTTCCTATAAATTATTACAAGGAATACGTGTGCAGATTAATATGATTATTTCAGGAACGTAAATTTAAAGATAGCAAAAATAAAAATTCTTCTAAACCAAAATTTAAACTGGTCCTGTTCTCGAAAAAATTACGGTACCTTGAACCATAAAATTTTGAATAATGTGAAATCTATTAAATCGTGAAATCTCCACCCGAAAATGTGAACTTCGAACTTCAAAATGTGCACTAAGTTTAAATTTTGAATTTTATATTTCATATTTTGTAAACTTTTAATGAATTTTTGATTAGCAAACTCAACGATTTGAAATCGAGCAGTGGCAAAGTATGCGGAATAAAACATTTTTACCTTCAGCACAGGAAACTGTGTATAAGAAATTATAAAGATGTGCTATTTTTAAATATCTTGTGATTTTGCTGTTGAACTGAATTTTATGGGGCGTAAGAGCGAAGAATATGGTATTTAATAAATAAAGTTAACACACAAAATGTTAATAATAAAAAGTGAAAAAAAAAAGTTTAGCGAGCTATGTTACTTAGATAGTGATCCTTGATGTATCTGTTCTTCAATATTCTCTTTAGTTTGGACTTAGTTTCATTTCTTTGTTTCTTATGATTCAGTGTGGTTTCTTACATGGTTACGAATTCAGTGGCGAACTACTGATAGATATAGCTCATATATCTCTCTTTACTTCCTTCTACGAAGTAAAAGAAATATTACAATCACGAAAAAATTCTGGATACCATATTTCAATGAAAATATCATTCTGACTGTTATCGAATGCAATTTAACTGTGTTTTTGCGTGCCATCTGTACGTAAGGATAGAATAAAGGACTCTTTTTCCCCAAAGGAATTAGAAAACTGATTTAAAAGGAATTCAGAATAGATTTTTGTGGCCTCTGTACATACGCATGTATATGTATCTTTCATAACTCAAAAAAGAGTAGCCTCAAGACGTTGAAATTTTGCATATAGGACTGCTATAATAAAGTAGCTGTGCACCTACCTTTTTTGGTTGCAATCGGCAGCACCAATATTACATATATATGTACATACATATAACATACATATACCCACTTTGTTATATCGCAACAGGGAAGCTATGTTTTATCTACTTCAACTATCCCAGAAAAGAACTATCGCATTCATCATGGAGATTAGTTCTCGAAACCATTCCAGCGATATTTCTTCATTTCTGGTGTCAACATCTGGATACCCATCTGGTACTGATTTACAATATCCTCAGCATTTTATACAACATTTCCTCGTTAATCCGATAATGAGATCTATTTCTTTATCAATATATCTCGTCTACTCTCCATCCCATTATTTCTCAACATGAGCATTTGGATGTTAGCGCAAGAAGGGGCAATTTCATTGTAGATCATTGTAGATATTTCGTTCATGAATACGTGTCGGTATTATGCATTTTTTTCCAAAGTCTCAATTACCAAACAGTGTTTGACATTTTCAGTATTAACAGAAATAGACATTAATGATTGACAACATTTAGCAGCCACTGAAAAATCAAATCAAAGTACAATTTATGAGATGAGTACGAGAGAATTCTTGGATCGATTTTTACCTATAAAAATCAAGCTAATCCCAGATATTTAAAAACCCACCAATGGCCGAGCGGTGAAATCGCTGAACACTGGTAGTTCGGACCTAGCTTCGATTCCTGAGAAAAGGGCTGGCTGCATGGCTGTTTTCATGTTTTTCCCCGTGGGTAATGCGTATATGCACGAAAGTTTCTCTTAGGCAGATAGGCTTAGCGTATTTTGCCATAATCTAATAAAACAACCAAGCCAGACATTTAAATAAATCCGCGTCTGAATTAAGGGATTTTTGCAGGTCGTGGCTTTGACAGGATGCCGACTAAATGTAAATTTGTAATTTTAAAAGGCTGTTGATAGTGTACTTGTTATGTGGTAGCTATTTCTTTTATTAATTTTGGTATGTGGTAAATATAATTTTTTTCTTTTAAGCATTAGATTTAATTCTAGAAATTAAAGTTTTTCTGAAAATCCTTATTTTTACTTCCTTGTATGAAGTAAAGGAAGTATTGTAATCACGAAAATTTCCGAGTACCATAGTTCAACGAAAATATCCATTTGACCGCTATCGAATACAGTTTAACGATGTTTCTGCCTGATATCCCTACGTAAGGACAGAATAAAGGACCTTTTTTCCCCTAAAGAAATTATAAAACTGATTTTAAATGGATTCAGAAGAGATTTTTTTTCGTGGCGTCTGTACGTACGTACGTATGTATCTCGCATACCTCAAAAATGAGTAATCTAAGAAAGTTGAAATTTTGTATATAGGACTGCTATATCACGTAGTTGTGCACCTAACGTTTTGGTTGCAATCGGCCTAATCAAACGTACATAATTTATGTATATATATTATATATAACGACTCTGTTACCCGGCTCGATGAGCTCAGTTTCTTATTCTTATGTGTTGGTAAATTTTGCATTTTTTTCTTTAAAAATGATTGAATTTAGTTGTTCTTATCTTTCGGTTGCGAATTTTATGCCTTTAGTCCGTATGTAATATCTGTAGAATTATCAACAATTTAAAAGTTGTTTATGCGCGGTTAAGCCTAATTTTGCCATATTTGTTTACATTTAAAACTTAACAGAATAGTCACTCAATTCTTTCTGCACCTGATAATATTTTGAGTTTTATGTATTTTTGCCTTGCCGCGAAGTGAGAACTGAATTAATTGAGTGAGAAATATATCTGTAATGAAATTCGAGGAAATTTAGCGTTTCCTATTAGCAGCAAATCTGTCGTGGAGACAGGAGAAAGTTAACCAGTAGCGCATGCGCATTAAGTAAACGGCGCTGAATCATCTGAGAAAAACTGTTTCTCTTTTATTTCTTTAATTTCTTTTATACGTCATTTTAGACTTATTATAGTATTTGAATAAAACATGTGGCAACGATTAGATAATTCTTCAGATGCTATCATTTTGTGCATTCTGAGTTATAAAATGAATGAGACGTAACGGTGTTAAGTGAATCTAGCTCCAGAGTGTCGCTATGATAAACAAATATAGTGAATTTTAAAGAGAGCGTATATTCCATTGTGGCTTATGCGATATCGACGAAGTAGATTTAATTCAATTCAATAAGTTTAAATGAAATGCAAGAAAAAATGCGAATAATTTAGTATACCTTACAAGGAAGTCATATGGTGTACGCGTCAGCTTTTTTATCCCAGGCTGAGAAAATTTCGCGAAATTTCATGTATTTTTGCTGCGACTGTCCTCTTGTCAATTTTTCTACTGCAACATCACCGTCTTAATTATTTATAATTACATACTTTCTCACTTTTTGACTTTCAGAATTACAAAAGTGGTAACGTTATTCCTAACAATGAGTCACGGTATTACGGGCATTCATCACGAAGCGTTCATCTGCATAAATGACAATTTATTTATAAAACTATCACTTATAAATTCCATTCGTTTTTTAGGCAAACAATAACTATTTCACATTTTGTTGTGTAAACTCTGTGTTAACTGAAGAAATTACTTAAAATGATCCTACATGTTAATTTTGTGGTTTAAGAGAACTTTCTGAAACGACATTTATACATGAATTTACAAAAAAAAATTACATCAACACTTTACTTAATTTGAAATAAATTAGTTGAAGGTTATTACTTAATGTATTCTGATCCTAGACATATAAAAATAATTATTATAGATTAAGCTTTTAATATGTAAATGTGCTCATAGTAGCTGAATATGAATTGACTTTTATCGAAAAAAAACTGTCACCTTTCGTGTGATAATGAAACTTCTTATTTTTTATCAATAAAAAAAATCTGAATTCTAATTTATTCATATTAAAGAAAATTTTACATTATTTAAGCAAGAAACAAAATTATTATAGAAATACAAATTTATTACAGAATATGTTACGCCTTTTCTAAGACTGTGAAAAGGGATGCATATCCATACTATTAAATTAAATTATTTATGTGGCACCATCATTACACATGCAACGTATTTTCGCTTTATTACTTCCTTGTACGAAGTAAAGGAAGCACTGTAATGGTGAAAAGTTTTGGGTATCATATTTGAATGGAAATATCTATTTTAACCACTTTCGAATGCATTTGGACAATTTTCTGCGTGACATTTATACGTACCGTCATAATAAAGGACCCTTTCTTGAAAGCGGATTATAAAATGGATTTAAAATAGATTAAGGAGGGATTTTTTTTCGTGGCATCGGTACGTACTACGTATGTATGTATGTATCTCGCATAGTAATCGTAGAAAGTTGAAATTCTGTACATCGAATTGCCATAATATCTGATTGTGCACCTCCTACTATTGCGCTATTTTGTAAAATTAACTTTAATGTTTTGTTAATATTCATATTTCTATTCTTTTATGCTCAGTGGCAACATGTAGTTATTGTTGTTTGTTTGTAACTTTGTTTTCGAATTTTGATTCTATTGTTATTCTTATTCAAAGTAGCATCTCATTTTTGACAGCTAAAAAAAATATATATTTATTTTATGCTCAGTTGTAACATATAATTATTCGTGACTATTTTGTTTTCGAATTTTGATTCTATTTTTATTGTAATTCAAAGTTGCAGCTGATTTTGAGAGGTAAAAAATAAAAAAATATATTGCTTTTATGCTCAGCGGCAACATGTAGTTATTCGTGATTATTTTGTTTCCGAATTTTGATTCGATTGTTATTGTTATTCAAAGTAGTGATTCTTGTTATTTCTAAATTATAATTCAGTTTGAATACTGGTAGTTAAGAGTACAGTATAGTGCTGACAAATATGAGAACTCAGTTGTTTCTACTAACTTTATCATGCAGTCTAAAATCTTTTCTAAATTTACTAACAATCCTCATGGCTTGACCTCTTATAATATTGTTACGGATTTTATATTTATTTAGCTATTTATTTAGAATTGTAATTAAAATTACTTTATTTTCCCTGCAACGCAGACGATTTTTGAAGAGAAAGCTACGTCGGAAAAGTAAAAATAAAAAAGCGCGTGCATTTAATATTTAATAAGTAAATATCTTGTAATTGCTGTTGCCATCCACAAAAGTCGAGAAAATAAGTTTTACCAGAATGTTCTAGTGAATAATTAAAAAAGCTTATAAAAGCCGAATTAAAACACCTCAGCTCAGTTGTAGCTGTTTTAAGCGAACTGTTTGTTGTTTACCAAATGCTGTTATTGATTGTAGCGAATTCACTGTGAGGTTGAATTAACTCTCTCTGTTTTGAATTGAGTTCTGTGCAGCGTTTGAGGTATTGTGATATTGTCCGAATATCTCTGAGGAAATATTTCAGTATTTTGTTTTATTTCGTGCGAAAAGAATAAATTTTGCTAACTTTTTAACGACTTGTGCATTTAATCCATTACGAACCCGTACGCACGCAACAATGTAAAGAATTCTTGTCTTCATTTAACATAGTGCCTAACGAGATAATAAAAGGACGAGTTTTACATGAAGAATTCTTTGAATATTTTTGTTTGTATTATTTTATAAAAATTTCTTAATTATTATAATTCTTACCCAAACTCGTTAGAGAGAGAAAACTATATAAAAAGAAATGCATGTACAAATATTTTGCCTTTTATTCGTCGTCGAAAAACACCCTTCCTGTTCTATTTTAACTCAATTTTGCCTCCGTTTCCGAGTTCAGAGAGTAAACATTACTATTCTAAACTTAACTTCGAAAGAACACGCATTACTTGAAATTCCATCTTATTTCAGGCGCCATTTTACGATCTCGAAATAGCAGTAATTATTTGTGCTGAGAATAAAATGATCGAACACTTTGGATTTAGTTTTCGATTGTGTTTCCTGTTTTGTGTTTCCTCGAAAGAACTTTTTTTTTTCTTTTTGTCTTGCTGTAAGCATTGAATTACTTTCAGAAGTTCTTCGTTTTCTTTCTACCTTTTCATTATTATTCACGAAATTCTTTGTTTATATGGCCTGCTAAACTTGTCTTAGTAGTTCATCTTTCTGAATAAATGCTATTAGTTTTCGTGTATGAATACTTTATCGTTTGTGTTTACCATTTGTATTTACGTATGTTTTTTTTTTAATTATCAACGTGTCTCTGATTGTATTTTACTTCTATTAGAGCATTTTTACTTCCCTGTACGAAGTAAAGGAATGATTGTAATCGCGAAAAATGTCGAGTATCATATTTCAATGAAAATATCCACCTTGACTGCTATCGAATGGAATTTAATGATGTTTTCTCTTGACATTTGCACATAAGGACAGAATAAAGGACTCTTTTCCCGAAAACGAACTAAATAGATTTAAAATGGATTCAGAATAGCTTTTCTCGTGAAAACTCTACATACGTACGTAGTACGTATGCATATATCTGGCATAACTTGAAATCGAGTAGCTTCAGAACATTGTTGTATATGGGACTGTTATAACATGTAATTGTGCACCTCCCTTTTTTTGGTTATAATCAGCTGTATCAAATATACGTATACCTTCTCTCTTCCTCGGCTCGGTGAACTCAATTTTTTTATTCTTATTATGTTGGTAAATTGCGCATTTTTTGCTTTAAAAATGATTGAATTATGCGGTTTTTATGTTCCGGTTAAGGTGTTTATGCGTTTAGTTAATTTGCATGCATTAGTTGTAGAATTATCAAAAATTTAAGTTGTATAAGTACGGCTGAGCCTAACTGAACAGCCATATTTGCTTACATTTGAAATTTAACAGAATAGTGAATTACGTCATTTTCTGCACCTTTAGTGTCTTTTTACTCCGTGAGACCAAACGTAAACTTTCTGTTTTGTGCACGCAAAAATCTGCCTTCTTACCGCATTTCTTGTTTTGCCTAGAAACTCTAATTTTAACTGTAAAAATTGTTTTTTTTAATTGTTTTAATTGTATGTGGTGTTTTATTTTTTTCCGTATTTTACAATTTTTAATGAACATATTTAGACAAAAGGGACAATTTGCCCTGAAGGACTATTAATTTCGTTTTGGCCTGAAAACTATAAACAGCGAATCACTTTTCAGATTGTTGCCACTAAATATTAGTGCCCTATATTATATATAAAGAAATTAAGCAATGAAGAATCTGCATGAATGTATATATGTTTCTAGCATTGTGATAAAGCGACGGAACATAGAGACCTCAAAATTTGAATAACGTAATGTTTCATAGAATATTGGCATGTGGAAGCCCTAATAGAATTTAAAATTTGTTTTATTACCGATTTCATATTTTGTAACATTTTAACGAATTTTTGATCAAGAAACTCAACAATTTCAAACCGAGCAATGGAAACACTGCACGGGGCAAAAAAATCCGAATCACGTTTTAAATCACGTGCAAAGGGGCTTTTTTTAAAATTTTGTGTGTTACCTTTTTTATTAAATATCATGTTCTTCGCACTTAAACCATAAAATTCAGTTCAAGAGCAATATCGCAAACTAATTTTAAAATAAGTGCATGAAAATTTCTGATACACAGTTCTGCAAGCTTTAGATAAAAAGGTTTTTTTTCTTCCGTAGAGTGTTCCCATTGCTCGCTTTTAAATCTTTTGAGTTTGCTCATTAAAAATTCGTTAAAGTTTTACAAAATATGGAATAGATAATAAAACAAATTCCAATTTCGGACTTCCAGATGCTCATATTCGGGTGGAAACGTACGTTATTGAAAATTGGATGGCTCTAGATACCGTTGTTTTATCACATTTGGAGAAATACATATACATTTATTCATATTCTTCATTATTTAATTTCTTTAAATATAATATAGGGCTGGAATATTTTGTGGGAACAGTTTGAAAAGTGATTCTGACTTGTAATGTTTACAACGCAAAATCGCAAAACGAAAGCAATAGTCCTTCAGGGACAAAGCCCCTTTGGACTAATCATCTCCAGCATGCTTGACTGTGTATCGTAAATTCTAAAGATATGCTTATTTTAAAATTATTTTGCGATATTGCTGTTGAACTGAATTTTATGGTTTAAGCCCGAAAAACATGATATTTAATAAATAAAGGTACCACAGAAAACGTTAAAAAAACGCTCCTTTGGGCGTAATGTAAAATCTGAAAGCTTTAAATATTTTATTTTATTTTTCTTGTATTCTCTTAAAGTTTTTAAAGCTTCGGTTATCATTAAATCATTTTGATTTTAATTAAATAAGTCTGAATGATCTGATCATATTTGTAACCAAATGCGATGAAAGATTTTTCCATCGTGTATACATTACAATGTAGAGGACATTTTTTAGACGAATTTCATTGCATTTACAGAAGCATTTTACCTAAAATTTTTGTATTTTGAACGTTCTGTTTGATAACCTCAGTTCTTCAATATCTTACTACACCTTAATTTCTGAGACAATAATGCCTTTCATAGTATCAGAAGAGGTGTTTTATCCCATTCCTCTTGAACAGAGTTCCGAAATCCACGAAAACTCCATGCGTGATGCATCAGGTGATTTAGTAGGGATGTGAATGTATGATGTGTACTTAATACCCGTTTCTTGTTCCATTTTATCCAGGAAATTAAGAGTGGCATTTCACGTTTGGCTCCTTGCTTTATCTTGATGAAGTTTTACTGATAGATGGCATCGTGGGTAAAGAGAAAATATTTTCTATTTTAAAATTGGGTGTAAAGTATATTTCTGATATTATGTGAAGTTGATCTTAACATTTTCTGCATTCTCTTTATTTTAATTTGCCATTTTATAGAAAACTAACACCAATCATAAATCCTTTGAAAAACTTTCTTTATATTTTTACGGATTTCGTATTTATTTAGCTATTTTATTAGAACTGCAATTAAAATTGTTTTATTTTCCCGTGCAACGCAGACGATTTTTGAAGAGAAAGTTACGTCGGAAAAGTAAAAATAAAAGAGCGCGTGCATTTAATATTTAATAAATAAATATCTCTAATTGTTGTTCCCATTAGCAAAAATCGAGAAAATAGGTTTTACGAGAAAATGCTGAATAATTAAAAAGCTTATAAAAGCTGAATTAAAACCCCTCAACTCAGTTGTTGTTGTTTTAAGCGAACTGTTTGCTTACTTAATGCTGTTATTGGTTGTAGCGAATTTGCTGTAAGATTGAATTAGTTTCTCTGTTTTGAATTGAGTTCTGTTTAACGTTTGAGATATTGTGCTATTGTACGAATATTTCTGAGAAAATATTTAAGTATTTTGTTTTATTTCTTGTGAAAAGAATAAATTTTTATTATCTTTTTATCGACTTGTGCATTCAACTATTACGAACCTTTACGCAGACAACAATACTGTTTGGTTTGAACCATGTTTTAAGTTTTTTCCTCCTCTTTGACGATAATAAATGGATCGCTTTTCATTGCAGTCATTTAAATACACCCAAAGTTCATCTACTGTGACAACGTTTTTCCATTTTTCTTCCGATAAATTTCATCATAAAGAATACTGCAGTGCGTTCTGCATTCAGCGATATGCCATGGAGAAAGATGATGCACTATATGTTTTTTCGCCTTTTTAAAATTCAAATCAGTATTAATCCCTTTCTTTAAAATTAATACTGAGCATTTTAATGGTTTCGTAACTGCCGTTTGACTTGGCGAATTTTCTTTTAACATAAAAGATCTTACCTTCGGAACATTCGAAACATTCGATTTTTTATCTTGGATATGTTATTGGAACAATTTTCTACTCGAAGCCAAACTTTGACGTTTTTTGCCTTTCTTGTTATCAATATTACCTATTGTAGCTTTAAATATCTGGACATAATAGCCTTTCACAGCGTTTCTTAATAATTAGATACGAATAATTTTCTTCGAAAAGAGCACAAACGTAGGCTTCCATCCATTTCTTCATTAAAAGCGCCATTTTGCATGAAAACCAAACTGTGAAGTTGCAGACGATAATTTATGCCTTCCAAAATATAGCTGCAGTTAAAAAATTTCCAAACAGACGATTGTTTTAATAGCAAAGCAAAATAGTCTAAAAAAAAATGTGCGATTAGTTTTTATATTAGTGTTACATTTTTTCCCTCTTCTTCTTCGTACGTACGTTAAGGGGTTCCCGGATTTGGAGTGAATAACGACGACGACACTTGATGACATATCGAAGCACATTTTATTGGCCAGTGTTTTTCAGGACAGCTCAAAAATCGCGCTTACAGTCGTCAAAGAACTACTATAAACACCCTGAGACAATCAGCGAACAGCGTTCGGGCTATCAGGCTATAACGGTGGAGACAGCTTCACGACAAAGCACCTGAGTACAGCTCCCGAGTCTGCTCGTTCGTTCTCGGAACTCTACGTACTCTCGACACTCTCCACGCTGCAACTCGCAATGCACTCGACGATACACTAGAGTACAGCTCCCGACTGGGTTCTGTCGTTCTCGGAGCTCAACACATTCTAAGATAAAACTCGACGGTGCTCTAACTCGCGATATACTAAAGCTGCTTCCACACTGGTCCGTCGAGGCGAAAAGCGGCAACGCAGAAAAACCCCGCTGAATTTTCTGCTTCAGAGTGTTACCTCCGCGCTAAGGTACCTTGGGGGTAAGCATGCTTTCAACATTTCACCTTCAGGAAACAGAAGAAGCATCTGGGCTACTCTGAAACTAACTACTGATAATATTTTCTGTAAATATTTTTTTAAAATATCAACTCCATTACAACACCACTGCTGGTGACACTTGAATCCAAAATCTTCAACTTAGGAAGCCAACGTTTTATCCACTAGGAAACAAGAGCAACCTTAAATTGATGTAGAAGATTGATGTACGTTAAGAAAAAATCAAAATATTGAATTTCGAAATCCATCACTATTTTCTCGCAACAATCTGTTGTATTAGATTCTTCTGTAAAATTTATCAACCATATATAATTTAGGGTTGATTATTAAGATTTGCTACTGCTAATAAACTTGAGAATTTTCCTTTAAATAATTTTAAAGCTATTTATAACGCTATTAGCATATACAATTTTTTATCTGAAATTTTTATTAAGGTTAGTTCACTGGACCTTTTCATCAAGAAGAATTTTTGAAAGTGCAATCATTTAAAAACCGTGGTATAAACTGGACGTTTGAAACGAGATGCCTGAAACTGACGCGCCAAGCGTCGAAAAGTTGAAGTTAAGTCAAATCACGCATCCTTCGATCATCCGGAAAATTCCGCCTCCGAGCTCGCTTTTGATTGGTCAACGCTTTCCGCCCGAACGTGTGACCGCGTTGGTGTGAACTGGGCTGAAGAAATTCTCTTGATGCACTCGACGACCAACTCGGCATTAGACTACGAGACACTCGCTCACTGACTGACTATCAACTCGATAGACTCCGCACTGCCTTTTCACTCACTCACTCTCCGCGTACCAGCAGGGTTTATATAGCTTTTGGCTTGTGTTCGAGAGCATTCTGGGCTAAACTAGTAAGAATTCGTTCCAGAAGGTTCTCCATGCGTCTATAGCATATCGCCAATTTTGTCGCCAAATATGGCAACCTTGTCTTCCCTTGCCATTTTCTGGTAACCCTAAACCTGCTTTGCGGGGAAGCTATCCCATCGCTCCTGGACATTTCGTAACACTGCCACCTCCCACGGATTGCAAGTCCCGAGCAGTACAGTCATTGGTCAGCAGCATAATTCCATACAAACAAAACGTAATAAAACAAACAAATACCATAATTTAAGAAACAAATATTTACACTATATTTTAATATAATTTTAATAAATTTTTACACTATATTTATACTAAACAAATATTTACACAAGTCATATACACAAATTAAACACATAACAATTTCAAATTATACAAATTACAGTTCAAAATGAATTTCAGTTTCGGGCTTTTCATTAAGTTATACCCTGGTGAAATACCTTTTCACTGCAGTTCTCAGATGTATTTCTGTTTTTCATATCACAGTCTGAAGATTCAGTTCTTTCAGACTTTTCATCCACAGGAAGATCTGAAACAGTTCGTTCACCACTCTGTAGTTTATTCGCATCGTGTGTACAGTTCACCTTAGTAATTTTAGCAGTTGCTACATGCTTATTTACCTCGATTTCTTGAAAACGAGTTTCGATGTTTGCATTAGAGTTATGAACAGAATCCAATTGCTTAGAAGCAGAAGTATCCTGGTCTAGAATCAAGTCCGTGTCTGTACAATCTGCATTATGAGACACACACATAGTTTGCGAAGTGGGTGAATTTTCTTGCAATACTGGAGAACTCTGTGTATGCTGTACATCAGCTTCTTCCATCTCAGCGTCATATGAATTTTCAGATGGTTCAATACTGGCTAACTGCGAGTTTGTAACTTCACTATCAGTTTCGACGAACTTAATAGCCATATTTTCACTTTCTTCCACTTCCACATCAAGCACTTGAGAATCAGCAGCTTCTTTCCCGTCTTTTATTTCTTCATGCTTTCGTTCTTTTCCGTTTACCACGTTAGATGTTTCATCCATCATTTCTGGATCTTTCTCAGACACTCCACCAGCTACTTTCTTCATTTCTTCCTCCTCTGATTCTTCAGATGCCACTTCTGTGATTTCCGCATCTTCTTTATGGCTCCAGTTTCTTCTGCAAGCTCCACTTTCATCTGCTGGAATTGCTCTCGCACCTTTTCTCGGCCGACTTTCATCACAGCTGTCTTCTCTTCATATCCAGCTTTTATCTCATTATATCCAACTTTTATCTCGGCTTTCATCTCATCATATCCGGCTTTTATCTCGGTTTTCATCTCTTCCTGGAATTCAGCAAAGGCAGTCACGAGCTGTCTTAATAGTTCTTCCGTCACTCTTGTCACTGGCATTCACTCGCAAATCCCACTTCTGACACCAGTTATTACGTTTTTTTTCCTCTTCTTCGTACGTGCGTTAAGGGGTTCGCGGATTTGGAGTGAATAATGACAACGACACTTAATGACGTATCGAAGCACACTTTATTGGCCAGTATTTTTTCAGACAGCTCCAAAATCACGCTTATTGTCGTCAAAGAACTACTATAAACACGCTGAGACAATCAGCGACACAGCCTTCAGGCTATCAGGCTATAACGGTGGAGACAGCTTCACGGCAAAGCACCAGAGTACAGCTCCCGACTCTGCTCTGTCGTTCTCGAAACTCTACGTACTCTCGAGACTCTCCACGCTGCAACTCGCCATGTACTCGACGTACTCATACATCTCCTAAAGTATGGAGTTTAAAAGTCTCCCATACCTTCATTGCATGGGAGTAATCCTCATCAAAAATATGTTCCTCCCCGAGAACACTATAAAATGCTTCTTGTGGTGGTAAGGAAGTTTCTTCAAATTTTTTGAAGGAGGGCATGTATTCGTAAGGATACACACCTTTGCGGCTTAACAGTTCACATTCCTCCTTTCCAAATTGTTTTGTTAAAATATGAAAATTTTCCTCCTTCATATTATTTACAAGTTTTTCCAAGGAGGTATTCAAAAATTGGAAACTGTCTACAAACTGTAGACTTACTTTATCCTCCCTATTGGCTAACGAGAAAGATATGTATTTTTCCATACTCGTTGCAATTACTTTTACTTCGTGATCTTTCACCGTTTTCAGTCCTTGAAGGATGTGATGGGCATCGTAATTTTTTAAATTATGAAAAATCACAGGGATGCACTTTTTCAGTTTGTATTGTAAATTGCAAACTGAGTGCAGAGCCCCTCGGTATTGCCCTGTAATGTGACAGTGATCTCTCACTCTGTCTTCCCCCAACGCGTTTTTGCAAATATAACACTGAGTGGCTGAGAGAAAGTTATGCTCGTCTTTTTTAGTGAAAATCATGGGAGCGACGTGCGTCAGCTGCCCGACCAGTTCTTTTTTCACCTGAATGAGAGATTGCACAAAATGTTCGGCCGCATTGTCGCCTCTGTACACAGTTACAGGTTTCATAACCGTACTGTTAGGTCCAATCAGTACATAGGC
>KK117746.1:55488-72699 GCA_000611955.2 Stegodyphus mimosarum
TATGATACGTCCGAGTATCCAAAAGAACACCCCCTCTACAGCGAGAAGAACAAGAAACGAATTGGCTGCTTTAAAGACGAATTGAATGGAGCACCTGTCTACGAGTTCGTCGGACTAAAAGCTAAAATGTATTCTTTGCTGACTCCCTGTGGAGAGAAGAAAACGGCGAAAGGGGTGAGCAGAACGGTGTTAAGGAAACATATCCGTCATCTCAACTACAAAGACTGTCTGTTCAATGAGACACGATCACGAGATATGCAACGTAGAATTGCTAGTGAGAGTCATAGACTATTCACTGTTGAAACCAACAAGGTGTCTTTATCACCTTATGATGATAAGCGTTATCTGATAGATAGCGTCAACAGCTACGCATATGGGCATTATGCCATTTAAAATTTTATGTATTTAATCTTTTAATTTTCTTCTTCATAAATTGAGATTATTTAGCGTAGATCACGTAAAGTTTAATGATATTTAGCATATTTAACTTGTATATATTAAATTGAACATATTTTGATGATTTTGCTTAATTTTTATTTTAATGTATGTATCTAATTATCTTTCATATTTAACGCATTCATTTACTTTGTATATAATTATTTTTCTTAATTTTTACTTTTGCATTTAATGTTATTTTGTATATTTAATTTGTATATAATTATTTTTCTTAATTTAACGCATTTTATATAGTTAGTTTGTATACAATTATTTTTCTTAATTTAACGTGTTTATTCATTTAGTTTTCTTACATTGAATGGAGTTGTGTGTATGTAATCTTTTTTAATTTAATGTTTAATGTTATAAATTACATTTAGTTTATAATTTTTTTTTCTTAATTTCTTGTATTTTAAGTTTGTATGTAATTATTTTTTCATATACTTATCACTATAGATATTTTAGTATAGTGTTACTTTTCGGCCTCTTGAAAAACTTATGGAAAGCTTACATAAAGCTATGCATAAGTTTTTCTGTTCTAAATTTTCGGGATTGTCGAGGTGCAATTAACTGCACCGGGTGGTGGTGGGGACAATCCTAAAAAAATATAATTTATTCATTTTCTTACTCATAAGTGACTAGAGATCATGGGGTAGTGCTCTAAAGCAACCAATCATAGTACTACCCTGTGAACTCCTTTTGTTCCAGGTTCGAATCCCGGTTTTAAACACTAAATCAAACTGCGTCTCCTGACTTGCACCGCCTCTCCTGCTTCCGGGCTTGCACCGCGCACCGCCTCCTGCCCGTGAACCGGCCGTTTCACACTACTTATGTGCTCACAACAACTACACGTGGACAGCCTACTAAACGTGCCATTTCTGATCAGTTCCCAGTTGCCGAGTCATAAAGATTTGACCCTTATCGAATTTTGTTCTTGGGCGAGCCCATTGTTATAGATGGACGGTGGTCATAATGTAATGGCTCCTCGGTGTATTATTACGCCCAAAGCATTCAACAACTTGACTTAAGCTTAAAAAGAGGTATACGAACTCTATCTTTCAGTAGTTCGCCACTGAGTTCACGACTCTGCAAGGGGGAACTCACATTGAATCATTAAAAACAAAAGAATGAATCTGAAGTACTCTTTAGTACTATGAAAAACAGACACTGAATTGTGAAAAACAAAAATTCAGAAGAGAGGGAATAATGCGAATTACAAAGGAAAACGTACATTGAATCATAAAAAGCAAAACAAAAGGAAATGATAATTATAATAAAGGGAAAACTGCATTTTGCTTGGGCTTTCACTTTCCGTAATAAAAGAAAACTAAAGTATGCAGCTGTTATCTTCTAAATTTCGATTCGTTATGTATCGGAATCAGAAGAGACTGCTGCATGGAATATTCAGTGCCGTTACGCTTCATGATATCATTATAAATAGAGCCAGAGAAAACTTTTTTTGGTTTATTATCAAAAGTAATAAGATATATTTTTTTAATCTGAAAGGGTTTAGATTTTCGAACTCCCAAAAGGATTTGCTAGGGTTTTTTTTACGCACTCAATGAGTTCGCAGTCTGCCGGTGTGCTATTGCACTCACTCCTGCTAACCCACTTTTTTTGTCTCTTCACCTTTATTACTAAGCATCATTTTTTTTTGTCATATGCAATTTAATACCAAAATTCCAAAGATTTTGGAAGCAAAGTAGCGGCATGTATTTAAAATATCCGATGCAGCGTTAAGTGTTGCCATACTTTTTTACGCTCTTTTCTCATTTCATTATATCAACGTTCAGCTTTCTTAGGAAGATAGCTTACTAAACTTTTTTTCTCTTTTTATTATTAACATTTTGTGTGTCAGTTGGCTAGTAGAAGTAGATAAAACATAGTTACGACATATAACATAGTTCCCTGTTGCGATAGTAACAAAGTGGGTATACATATATATGTACTTTTGGTGCGGCCGATTGCAGCCAATAAAGGTAGGTGCACAGCTACTTATTATAGCAGTCCTATATGCAAAATTTCAACGTCTTGAGGCTATTCTTTTTTGAGTTATGAAAGATACATATAGACATACATATATAGGTATGTACAGACGCTACAAAAATCTATTCTGAATTCCTTTTAAATCAGTTTTCTAATTCTTTTGGGGAAAAAGAGTCCTTTATTCTGTCCTTACGTACAGATGGCACGCAAAAACACAGTTAAATTGCATTCGATAACAGTCTAAATGGATATTTTCGTTGAAATGTGGTACTTTTCTCAGTTCAATATATCAAGGTTCAGTTTTCTAAGTAAGATAGCTTCCTAAACTTTTTTTTCTCTTTTTATTATTAACATTTTGTGTGTCAACTTTATTTATTAAATACCATGTTCTTCGCTCTTACGCCCCATAAAATTCGGTTCAACAGCAAAATCACAAAATATTTTAAAATAGCATACCTTTAGAATTTCGTATATACAGTCTCATAAGCTGAAGATAAAAATATTTTATTCCGCATACTACTGCCACTACTCGCTTTCAAATCGTTGAGTTTGTTAATCAAAAATTCAGAAAAATTTTACAAACTATGAAACTCAAAATACAAAATTAGTGCACATTTTGAAGTTCGAAGTGCACATTTTCGGGTGGAGGACTACATTATTCAAAATTTGATGTTTCTTTTCTGTCGTTTTTTCACAATGAGAGGAACATGCATACAGATTCTTCATTATTAAGTTTCTTTAAAAATTATGCAGGGCGATAATATTCGGAGGCAGCAATTTGAAAAATGATTCGCTGTTTATAGCGGACGAAGGAAAATTTCCTTTCGAGACTAACAGCCGAATCGGGCTAACGCCCTTTTGAGATAGTAAGCGTTAATACGTAAACCTTTTGTATTTTAACTATAAAAGTATAAGATTCATAATTTAATAAAACTAAAATTTAATTTTGTGCATGAATAGAATTGGTAATTTCTTAATGGGGATTATTTCCAATATATTTAACAAAAAAATGAAATAATTCTGTTTCATTTATTATTTTTTAAATTGGGAGCATATGCCAACATTGTTTTAATTTTATTTCCGTCAAATATATATACCGCAACTTTTAATATTTTTTCGCTTTCTGACGTAAATAAACGGAATTTATGTTCAAACTGGCTTATATTTCTTAAATCTAATTAATCTTCCTTAAATATACATTCAAATAATTGATTAATATACATACCCATATCATTTAAGCATATTTAAATTTGTTGTCAATTTTTTCAATAGATGTAGTTTGGACATTAAAAATATATTTGTCACTTTTTAATTTTAAAACGTCTGTTTCTAAAGAATTTGAAATTTGGATAAGTAAATAAAATAAATAAATCTTCTAAAACCAGGAAAGTCGATCTTTTTGTGTGTGGGGGGGGGAACTAACTCAAGCTGATTAATTATATCAGTTTAAATTTATCTGGCAACTATTCTGTTCAATATTCTTTCTCTGTTCTTCTCTTTACCGACAAAAAATAGCCCCTACTTAGAAAACGTCGTTCGAACATGTAAAATGTCAACAGCACCTGTTTCTGTTGTCTCGTCTTGTTAGAGAACGTCAGAAAAGATGGAACAGGACAAAAGAAAATGGCGAAAGAACATAAAAAAGACAAAGCTGTAGAAATGAGTTTCCCGCTCCACTAGCTCTTAAACTGATCTCTTCACTTCAGTTGTTTTACGTCTCCAGGGATTTTGTTATGGGCAAAACGTTCTGGTTTTATGAGCTTTTTTATATATCTCTTGTTTTTGCAGTTGTTGTAGGTTTATGAAGCAAATTAGGAGAAGTGAAAGTTTTTCTCTCCCTGCTCATTTCTCGCCTCTTCCTGTTCTTACTTATTTTCCACTAGTAAATTAGGATTCTATAAATAAAAACTAAATATGTCTCTTGAAGATATTAATAATCTGTCTTGTGGCAATGCCAGTGTACGTTATTTTTGTGATTAAAAATACGGAAGTGGTTATTATTTCCGACACTAATAAACTGCGGAATTGACGTTTTTTAATGAAAGAATATTCATGTTTTAAAACCTGGCTTGCTTAAATTAAGAGAATTCTAAAATGAGATGACCTCATGTTATTGAGAAATTTTAAAACTTGCAAACGATTTTTTAATATATGATTCTTCAGATTGTTCAATAAAGTAATATTCATAATTTTTCCCTTCCTTAGGGTATGTTTTATCAGAAAATGAATTTCGCATTTTTGTATGAGAAGCGTTCTTAGCGAAGTCTTTCCAAAATGTTGGAGCTTTACCCTGCGTTACTTTACGATAGCGTGGGTACATAATACATTCGCCTTTGCAAATGCAGCCATTGAGGGAAATATAACTTGTGTAATATATTTTCCATGCACTTCTTCAACTGCTGCCATTCGATTAGACGTTGCATGTTTAATTTATCTCTGAATCAAATCAATTTTTAAGTGGTTAACAAATTGAGCGAATTCAAAATAAACGTTTGGAAGCAATAAACGTATTTTCTAACAGTTTTAAACAAGGAGGTCAGAATACATGGAGTAAGCGTGAAGTCAGAAAAATGAAGCCAAGGATACGTCAGCAACGTGACGTCAGGACTTATCATGGCCGCCATACAGCGTACAAGTAAGTTGTTAAATAAAATAACACTGAATTTGGAAGCAAATGTCAACGTCCGGAGGCTCAGAATGTATTTTTAGGCATTATTTGCATAAAAAACCATTGAAACATCCACTGATCTTCCAGGTTTTACCATGGAAGTATTTTGCATTATAATTACCATTTACACATTTGCATGTACATTGCGCAAAAGAAAAAAAAAGCAGACAGTTCTATATCCTTTCTACTGGGCCGATTGATGAAATCCAAGTTGCGTTCTTCATGCCTCGAAAGCGCGACTTAGGGAATGTATTAGATTCATATATAGCATTGTTCTAATTTAGATATTTTGACACAAAATCGAACTTTTTCTGAAATTATATGGCAATTTTTTTCCATATTTCGATTCTACGACTCAAATTATACCAAACTGAAAGTTTTTTATTAAAATCGCACGAGCAGTTTTTAAAAAATTAGTTCTTAAAATTTTAGCTCATCAGTGTTAATTGAATTTGATATATATTTATTAATACCTCTTTTTATATTAAACCTACTTGATTGCTCGAAATTTAGACTTAATATAATTCTCTCATTTTTTATGATTTATGTTTTAAATTTTTATTTTAAAAATATTATTTATAAATTTTTCGAAAAACCTTAAAAAAATTAGAGTTTTTATTCAAAATTTTCTGAGATATGCATGAAATTACATATTGGCGGGCTTTGAAATTTGGCATATGTTATAAGCTGTAATAACGTGAAATGTGGTTTACTCACTTTGTTAAAAGTATTTGAAAGTAAGAACGATGACTTTTTCTCCGCTCGTGTACAATGAAAAAAAATGAAAGGAAAATAGGGTGGTATAAATAAGAAGTTGGCCGAGTGAGTTATTCTTCGAGAAAACTGAAAAAAATGTGCCAAGGTAAATTTATTAATTTCTCTGTAAATTTCTCACCAAATTTTACAAAATTTAATATTTAGGCATTGAGTAGTAGAATCGAATTATGGAAAAAAAGTGGTATGTCATTTCTGAGAAAGGTCCGATTTTGTGTCAAAATACCTATATTAGAACAATGCTATATAAAAATCTAATATATATCCTGAGTCGCACTTTCAGAACATGAAAAACGCAATGTGAATTTTGTCAATCGCCCCAGTAGAACGGGAGATGTCGCCCCCCCCTTTTTTTTCTTTTTGCAGCGTACCTAGATTTTATTAAACTTGAAAAAGTTATTTGCAATCCTTGTGATTTTTCTATATCTAAGTCGAAAATCTTTTATGTTAAGTATTATCCGAAATTAAAATAGGAGACATAAATGTTCAGTGAAGAAAAGTTAACTTGTAGACAACGCCGATTAGAATGTAAACAAAATCAACCAGAAATCCGCTTATAGCACTGGCCATGATGAGTCGTGACGTCATACTGTGACGTTCCATGGCTTCATTTTCATTTCACGGGCGTACGGAGAAGGTTTACTGCATCTATTCTAATCTCCATGATTTTAAAAAGTTTTAATAATGTATGTATTTTATTAATTTAAATATATTAGCGTAATTGATAAAAGATGTTTCTAATGTCATAAATTACTTACTTGGTACAAAAATCGTTTGCTTTATTGAGTTCTTATTTTATGCAATGAAAACAATTTTTTAAAAACTGTCAAAAAATAAGGCACTATTTAGCGCAAGTTGCCTGTTAGGAGTTGAAACTTTCTTAACCCTTTTGTTTAGTAATGGCGGTACGTAGAGCCATTTTCTTATGGATCCTTTAATGAAAATGCTGAAAGGCTTTCTTTTTTCGTATTCTCAAATATGAATTCCTGAAACTAAGCTGATAATTTGTAAAAACAGACTGTCGTTTAGAAATAGAAGCTCAGGTTTTATGTTCGTTTTTCTGTATATTCCAGATTTTTATGTCATTTAATTTTAAGTTTTACACGATCTGTGACACTTTTTTTCAAGTGTGGTGTAAAATTTTCATTTGTGATTACGTTTTTCTCCAATTAAAAACTTCCGCAACAATCTCATAGCATTATTGTTATATTTTTCTTAATATTTGCTTAAACATTGGCCGCATTCTTTGGTAAATTCAGATTCAAATTACTTTCCGTCTTATTAATACTGTTACGTGTGTACGGGTTCGTAATAGATTGAATGCACAACTCCGATAAAAAGTTAATAAAATTTATTCTTACCTCAAGAAATATAACAAAACGCTGGATTTTTTTCCTCAAAGATATTCGTACAATATCACGCAGTAGTTATATTTTAAACTACTAAAACTTTAAATAGAACGAATCTAAAACGCAGAGAAAGCTAATCCAATCAACAAAAAGTTGCAGCAGCTAAGTAAACAACTACAGCTCACTTAAACAACTACTGAGTTGAGATGTTTCTCTCCGACTTTTATAGCTTTTTAAATCGGCCGCTGTAGATAATTCTAGCAATTTCTGCAAAAAGCAAAAAGAGTAGAATTACGGTTACAGTGAACATAGTTATCAATTACATTTATTCGAATTAAATATCAGTTACAGAGATAAACTTTTATTCAAAGTTAAACGCACGAGCTCTTGCATTTTTACTTTTCCGGCTTAGCTTTTTCTTAAAATTTGTCCCGCGCTGCATTGCACGGGGAAATAAAACAATTTTAATTATAATTCTGCTAAAAATCGTATTCTAACTCGTATTCTACTGATTTCATATTCTAAATGAATACGAAATTCGTAACAATACATTATTTTACTCGATCTTTAAAGACCCTATTTTAAGTTTTAATGGTTAAAAAATTTACAACATTCTGTGTTACTATAGTTTAAATTCCATCGACCAAATAATATTATTATAAATAAAGGTACAGTAAAAACTTAAATGAGTTAATTTTAAAAAACAATGAAATATATATTACCGCGTATAACTTCTGTATTTGAATTACAGAAACAAGATTCATAATTTATACAAACTAAAATTGAAATTAAGTTCATTATTAGCCCAAAGCACCGTTTAGTGTCGAAACGGCTATTAGTGTATAAGGTATTTCTCCCGCCTTCTTAGCATCGTGGTGTAATGGTGAGCACATTCGGCGCGTATCCGACAGGTCCGTGGTTCGAATCCCAGCGAGGGCATTGCTCATTTTTCACGTCTCTCAGCATCAAAAACCGTAATGTCTCAAAAGTGGCGTCCTCACTAAAAAATTGTGGTGGATGATCATTCTCCACCACCAGGATTTGGCGATTAGATCCTCTAATCCCTAGTCTCCCTTTGAAAGGGGGTTAGCTAGCCGCTTCTTGAACAGCCTTATATAGAATATTGTCCAACCTCTGGACGCTGTCCGGAGCTGCGCCACTCTCACCGATCAACCCAAAGGGACTTTACATATCAGACATCATCCATCGCCAAGCACTGACCGGGCAACGCCACCACCCCGAACAGCACTTATATCTAACCATGTAACGTCCCCTCTTCCAAGGTCACTGACAAGACAGTACCAGTACGGCCCCTGCCAAGCCCGAACCACCCACCGATTGTACAATGGCTCTACTCCTATGAACACTGATTATTTACCTTGGATGCCGAAGCTGTCTGAACATAGGTCCAGCCAGTGATCTGGAAGAACCCCGGGTCTTCACATAAATGGTCGGTTCCGGAAATTCCGCTTAGTCGGCCCCTAGGGATGTTTGTCCAGCACCGTTAGCCCATGCCAGCCGAGGCCGACAGGGTTACCAGCGGGAGCCACGAGGAGGCCGATGCTGAAATGAGACGAGCCCAGCCTCCAATCCCTCGGCAGCTGCACCTTCAGATCAAACACCGGGTCGCCTACCACCAACGCCGGATGTTTGTCCTCTAGTACAACCAACTCCCAGAATATAAGGTATTTCTCCCACCTTCTTAGCAGGCCTCCGTGGTGTAGTAGTCAGCCCACTCGGCACGTATTCGAGAGGTCCGTGGTTCGAGTCCTGGCAAGGGCATTGCTCATTTTTTATGTCTCCTGCTTCAAAATAACCTTATGTCTCTGTAAGTATCGAAACGACATTTTGCGTCGAAACACTAGAAGCGTCGAATCCATTTTCGGAATTTTACCACCCAGTACTATCGCTCTGTATTATATTTAAAGAAATTAAATAATGAAGAATGTGTTCTTATGATTGTGACTTATCTCACTTGTCTGGCAGTAACATCAGAACACGCCCACGAAATTTATCGTGGCAAGGGGTGCAAGATTGTGCCTAATGTTGTTAACAGTACAACGTTTCTCAGTTCGGGCCCCCAGTTTTGATGGAGATTCTTAGATGTGTTAATTATAGAGGATTAGAATTATCAAACGCTTGAGCGCGAAGTTTACAATACTTTCCGTAAGTCGGTTAGGTTAGGTTATTTTTTCTATGGCACATAACTTTAGAGGTTATAATGCGCCAGACAAATGATGAATGGATTTCAATATTGAATATATATGTATATAAAATCTATTAAAACATGCCCATCACACTGACAAGAAATTTAAAAGCTGGATGACTGAAACATAAAAGAGGAATGCATGCATGAAAACAATTAAAATCTAATTATGTAATACATTTTAAAATATACAAAAAACCTAAAAGCCAAATTAAATTACAAAATCCAATTTCTTGCAGATATAGAAAAAGGTTAACCTTCATCTCCTTCTCGATCAAACAGTGAAGAGGGACGTCATATGTACTAAAATATTGTTGCGAAAAATTCGGCGGTTGCGCCTGTATGTAAGCTTTCCGGCATAGCACTAGGGTTGCCATAAAATAGTGTATGGTAGGGTTGCCAGATTGGCGACTTTATCGCCCATTTGGCGACCAAATTGGCGATATCCCATGGTCCAATCGGGAAGCTTCTAGAATAACTTCCTGTCGAGATATTTCTCGAAACGGGTGGAACTTAAAGGAAAGCTATATAAACCCTTGCGTTTCTGAGAGCAGGCAGATTGTGAAGATTGTGAGAGTCTGATTAGTTCTGAGAGTTGTGAGAATCGCTGCTTACTGTAAGTGCTAAGCTACGCGAGAGTTTTGGTGAACGGAAAGCGATCGAGATAGTGCTTTGCCGTGAAGCTATCTTCACAGTATAGCTTGATAGTGTATTGGTGATTGTTCCACGGTGTTTATTAGAAGTTTAGTGTTGCCGTGAAGCTACCTTTACAGTTACAGCCTGAAGCTGTGTCGCTGATTATTTATGATTATTATATGTCGCAGCGTATTTATTGTAGATTTTCGACGCTTTTAAAGGAAATTTTGGAAGTGTGCTGTAAATAGTGACTCTTGTAAATAAATTGTGCTTTTTATTGTTCTGCATCGTGTTTTCATCGGATACTCTCAAATCCAGGAACCCGTATAACGCAACAATATTTTAAACGAACTTACTTAAAATATGAGCATTCTATTAAGGCGGACTGATAAAACAGTATTATACTTTGAAGAAGTAGGTTCACTCTCAGCTTTCAGAAGGTAACTATGCGTAGCTCGACAGTAACCTATTCTAAGGCGAGTTAAAAGGACCTCCTCCATCTGACTTCTAGGCTGTGTCCCAATACTCTATCTTGTTTACAGATTACGCAGGTTTCACAGATTTAAGCTTGTTGCTGACCTATGCATTCCATAGTCTTTGCCACTTATTAAGGACTTCCCTGTTGATAACCTTGTACATATCTCTAACTGGGACGAGCTGGCTGCACATATCAATAGCGGACTTGGCTGCTATGTCTACTAGCTCGTTTCCTTTTATCCCCATGTGTCCAGGTACCCAGCAGTACAAAATCTGATATCCAAGCTTCCACAAATTTAAATTTAGCTTAAAAATTTCCACAGTAACGGGGTTATGAGTGTTGGAGTATGATTCCAATGCTTTCAGTGCACTATGAGAGGCAGTATATATGATGAACATTTTCTCCCGCAGGCTAAATATGTATGATAAGGCATAATAGAGAGCAGTTAATTCAGACGTTAGCACTGAGCACGCCTTATACAGAATACCGAACCAAATACACTACAGAACCAAGTCTGATTTGGAATGTCCTAGGCTTCAAAAAGTTATAGATAAAAATTGGCATGTTACTACGCAAGCCACAATCATAGAGATCCCGGAGAATACTATATCCCCAGGTTCTGTCATATGCCTTCTCCATATAAAAAAATATTGAAACCAACTGGTTTCTTTTTACAAAGGCTTGGCGAATAGGTGTCTCTAAATGAAGCATATTGTCTACTGTTGACCTGCCCTTTCGGAAACCACTCTGATAGGCGGAGATTATACTGTTTTTCTCCAGATAGTACACAACGCGGTGATTTGCCATGTTCTCAATTTGCAAATGCAACTCGTAAGTGCGATTGGTCGGTAGTATGAGGGATTTCTTGTGTCCTTACCTGGCTTAGCAATAGGTATCATGATAGCTTTCTTATATATACTGGGGTTATATTCTCTTTCCACACTCTGTTGAATAAACTAAGGAGGACTTTCAATGAAAGATGCTTTATCATGTCATACGCAATTGCATCAGGACCTGGCCTAGAGCTATGTGTCTTCATGAGAGCTCTTCGCAGTTCAAAAATGGTAAAATCCACATTATATGACTCGGAGTTGAACACAGTTGGACGTTTCTCGGAGCGTAGCTTGACAGAAAGAAATGCTTGTGGATAACTGCTGCTGCCAGAGACTGCAGCGAAATTCTCACCAATTGTATTTGCAATTTGTTCTATGTTTCTTATCACTCTACCATCTTTTTCCAAAATGGAAGTTGAGTGGTTATTGTACATTCCAATTGTTTTCCTTATTCTTTCCCACACTCGTTCATTTGATGTAGAGGATATGATTGTTGACACATAGGATACCAAAGAGTCCCTCTGCCTCTGTCTTCTAACTCTTCGTGTATTTTCTTTGGTTATTTTGAAGGCTATTAGATTGGACAATGTAGGGTACCGGCAAAACTTTCCCTAAGCTTTGCTTTGCAGTCTTAGAGTCTGCTGGCACTGTCAGTTTCACCACGGTATGGGGTATTTTTGTAATCTCGTTGAAGAGAGAGGAATAGAACAGTTTACTTCTTGAATAATGACCTCGGTAACAGCTTCCATTGAATTATCTATAGGTACGTCGTTCACCATTTCTTCTGTAAGCTCTGCACAAAATGAAAAAAGATCTCAATCCGCTTTCCCCAGAATGAAGCGTGCAGGTCTAGATATAGGGATTACCTCTTTATCTGCAAAGGTTATAAAGATAGGAAAATGGTCACTGTCATACAGATAATTTCCGACTTCAAACTTGCAAAATGGAAGCAGAGATGGTGAACAGATAACGAGGTCAATGCTGTGAAATGTCCTGCTAGGCTGGTGGAAGTAAGTATGCTCTCCGTTATTCAGGAGGCAAAGAGAATGGTCATTAATCATTTCTTCAATTTCCCTACCACGTGAGTTTCTGTCTTTACTTCCCCAAAGAGGACGGTCACCGTCGAAATCACCAATGAGAATAAAGGGAACAGGAGGTCCTCAATTAAATTATTTAAATCTTGCTGCTCAATGCGTTCGCTGGGAGGCAGGTATATCGAACACACTGAAATTAACCTTCGGGTGCTAACCTACACAGCAGCAGCTTGGAGGGAAGTTGAAAGAGAAAGAATGCTTGAAGGATAGTCAAGTGAGATGAGTAGACCTACGCCTCCGCTAACACGTTCATGAACTTGCTGATCTTTTCTCACAAAACAATATCTCCGAAGCTTCAGCTGTTTTTCAAAGTGTGTTTCAGCTAAGGTTTCTTGAGCTGCAAAGCAGATAGGATGATGTGCGCTAATTAGATCTTTTATACGAACAAGATTTTTGTTGAAACCACGATTGCTCCAAGAGATAATGGTAGCCACTATGACTGCTTATTTCATCTGTGCTGCTTTTTTGTCAGACGTGACAGATGACTTGGTATTTCCATTCCGTCCATTCATCTCAGAATCTATGCCTTCAGAGCTCAGGTTCTCAATAGAGCTGATGCTCTGGTTTCTTGGTGTTTTATTTGGGAGTTTTTTTCGATGTTTGTGCTGTTTTCGTTTCTTCAGTATCTTTTATGTTCTTCGGAATCAGCATAATTTTTTGTGTTTCTACCAGAGGAGCTTGTTTCTGCATAGTGATATCTGTTTGGGTCGATATTGATTTAATGCTTTTAACAGCTCTGGAATATGACATATTTTGTTCCGGCTGCATGCTTGACACTATCTTTCTAGCTTCTGGGTAAGAAATTTTTTGCATTAATTTGGTGAATTGAACTTGCTTCTCAGTTTTCCACTTTGGGCAGGATCTAGAAATTGCGGTGTGGTTTTCCTTGCAATTTACACACAGTGGCTCAGCAGTGCAGTTTTCACTGTCATGGCCCACTACAGAAAATCGAGAACATGTAGGGCTACCACGACAGGATAACTTCGAATGGCCAAAACGAATGGCCACTGGTAACAACGCATTGGGTTTGGGATATAAGGTCTTACGGAACGCTATAAGTAACCGGCCTTTATATTCTTTTGCAAATCAGGCGCGTTGAAGGTTAGAATGACCTTCTTTACGCATCTTGATTCGCTTAGCAGCATGCACATTCTGATGCGATAGTTCAGAGACGAATTCCTCATCCGAGACAGACAGAAGATCACTTTCTGAGAAAAGTCCTCGGCAATAATTCAATGTCTTGTGCGCTAAGCCAGAGACTTCCACACTTCCAAGTTTAGTTAAGGAAAGAAGAGCTGTAGAGTAGGTGGAAGAAACAGTTTCAATTGAAAGGTCTCCAGGACGCAGTCGTTTTATGTTTTTTGGTTCTCCTGCACATGACTGTGTATAATTTTGAATGACAAATGGTGACATATTTTTAAGCTGCCCAGTAGAGTTGTTTATGACAATAAGTCGAGGTTGACTATTAGGTAAACTAACATTGACATTTTCACTTGTTTTTTGCCTTTTTCGAGGCATAATTATGTTCATTTGAAGTGTTTAAATTAGCTTGAGCCATGTTTGAAAGCGAAAAGATTGGGTTCTACCGCCCCGCCCACCACGGAGCCAACAAGGGAACACAGAATCCTGTGTTAGGGCCAGCCAGACCATACTCAAACTCTAGCCCCACAGTCGGCTTTCCCGAAAGCAGGTACTCCCAAGAGCTTATCCCCAAGCCATTGACACAAGGACTAGTGACCAGCTGATTCACACCCGCGGGGATGACAAGGTGCCTCCCGTTTAGCTCAAGCAGAGGCCAAAGCAGTGTGTTGGGAACAGTACCCCGCCACTCAACTACCAGGGCCCTCCTTTCCAGCGACACGGGTCTCCACGCACGGCAAACACGTGGGCAGTTTTCTCGCCACTCGGAAATGGAGACAAGAGCTGTTCCAGTTTTTCAAAACGAGCCCCAACCTCCACAGAGGAAAATCACGTGGTAGAATGGAAGGAAAATAGTATTAGCTCAGAGGAGAGGAGACGAAAGAGAGGATAGATCACTGGGGCTCCAGGAACGTGACACACGTTTCGCCAAGAAGATGATCCTCTGAAAGACTAGGATACCTCGGGATTGCCACACCCATACTCACAAAAAGTGAGCCCCTGAGGGGCTTTCCGTAAGTAAAATGGCAGCAATTAGTTTTTTACTATGGCGTAAAATCCGAATTATAGTAATATTGTTGCGTGCGTACGGGTTCGTAACGGATTGAATGTATATGTCTATAAAAATTAATAAAATTTATTCTTTTCACAAGAAATAAAACAAAATGCTGAAATATTTCCTCAGAGATATTTGTACAATGTCACAATATCTCAAATGTTAAACAGAACTCAATTCAAAACAGAGAAAGTCAATCCAATCTTACAGCGAATTTGTTACAACCAATAACAGCATTAACTAAACAAACAGTTCGCTTAAAACAACAGCAACTGAGCTGAGGTGTTTTAATTCGACTTTTAGAAGCTTTTTAATTATTCACGAGACCTTTCTAGTCAAATCTATTTTCTCAATTTTTCTGGATGGCAACAGCAATTACGAGATATTTAGTATTTATTAAATACTAAATGCACGCGCTCTTGTATTTTTACTTTTCCGACGTAGCTTTCTGTTAAAATCGTCTGCGTTGCACAGGAAAATGAAACAATTTTAATTACAATTCTAAATAAATACTAGCTAAATAAATACAAAATCCGTAACATTACCTTCTTCGATGTGTTAACATAGATGATTCTTTTTATACCCACATGCTAATATGAAAAATAGGACCTATATATGCACAAACGGAAAAAATTCTTCTAATTTTCAGAATTTTAATGTTTTAAAAAATGAATGTTAATAACTATAGATTCCTCCTTCTGCTGTTTGCAAAATATAATAAACCTACTAACCTAAAATTTGTCTTCAGGAACATCTCCCTTACTCGACATAACAAACAGTTCTTTAGAAAAACAAACAAAAATTCCCAGGTTTTAGATTTATTAAGTGGCACTTGACACTTTTTTCGCCAGCAGATATACTGCACTCCTTTCTCTTAAAAAATATTTTCATTGCAAAGAATGTTTTCGTTGCATGAAATATTGTCACTTAAAATTAGTTTTCTGTAGCAAAATGGGAATTAAAAAATGCTTTATATTTTGAGTGTTTTGATAAGAAATAAGGTAACATATTTTGAAAGTTTAATTATTCTGAAAACGGGAAATTACTGCTGCATTAAGGATTGTTTGAAATAGCAGACATGTGATCAAATTATATTTACTTTCCTGCGAGGAAACTAGATATTTGAAGGAAGGCCTTTTTTGTTTTGAACTTCAGAGAACACGCATTTTTTACCTCCAGAACAATTTTTCTTTTACAAAAAGCGAAGCATTTCTTTTTAAAATAGAAAATGTTTTAAGCCCATGGCATTACTAGGCAAGGAAAAAACTTATAATCTAGGGCAATGTTAATTATATAGCTTAAAACGTCTTCTTTAAGAAATAAGAGTGAATATTATATTATCTCTTATACTTTTTTTCAGTTGTTGGTTCTTCGGTTTTGGCAGCTTAGAAAATTAGCTTCTTCTTATGTCTAGACATCAGATTTTAACAAGCAAAAAGTAAGCAATTTGTTTGGCAGTCTTTTCCGAAAGCTTGCTTTGCCTTGTACTGTAGATGTCAAACTTATTATGCATAATAAACCATTAAATGTACTTCACATTTTCTAGAAATCTTCAGATGATATGGCATATTCTTTACAGAAAAAACTTTAAGAAATATTAAATGGACCTTTTCTATTAAATTTTTTCTCTCTGCATTCACGCATGAAAAACTGTAGTCTAAAAGAGAAGTTAGTCCTTAATGGAATATTAATCTCGAAACAGCATTTTGCGTCGAAACACTTAAATGGGTGCGTTCCTTTCCAAATTGTCACCACCAAATATTATCACCCTGTATTTTATTTGAAGCAATTAAATAATAAAGAATTTGCATGAATGTACGTGTGTTTCTCGCATTGTGAAAAAAACACTACAGTACCGAGAGCCACGAAATTTTGAGCAACGTAGTCCTCCACCCGAGCATAGGCATCTGGAAGCTCGAATTTTGAATTTCGACTTTGTTTTATTATCTACTTCAAATTTTATAAAACTTTAACTAATTTTTGTCTTACAAACTCAATGGTTTCAGATGCCAACACTGTACGGAATAAAACTTTTTTATTTCCAGCGCGAGACTGTCGATCTGAAATTCTAAAGATAGTCTGTTTTTAGATATTTTGCGTTTATTGCCGTTGAAACGAATTCTATGTGGCATAAACGCCAGGAGGTGATATTTAATAAAGAAAAAATCTGAAAGCTTTCAGATTTTAATTACGTCCAAGGGGGAAATTTACACAAATTTAACATTTTGTGTGTTACCTTTATTTATTAAATACCATGTTCTTCGCACTTAAACCATAAAATTCAGTTCAACAGCAATATCGCAAAATAATTTCAAATTGAGCATATCTTTAGAAATTTCGGTACACACTCTCAAAAATGTTTTTCTGTACAACGTTGGTATTGCTGGCTTTGAAATCTTTGAGTTTGTTAATGAAAAATTCGTTAAAGTTTTAGAGAATATTGTTACGAATTTCACATTTATTTGGCTATTTATTTAGAACTGTAATTAAAATTCCTTTTTATTTTCCCGGACAACGCAGACGATTTTTGAAGAAAAAGCTACGTCAAAAAAAAAAAT
>KK117746.1:73027-96724 GCA_000611955.2 Stegodyphus mimosarum
TTCCTTTTTATTTTCCCGTGCAACGCACGCAGACGATTTTTGAAGAGAAAGCTACGTCAAAAAAAAAACAAAAAAAACATGCATACATTTATGCAGATTTTTCATTTTTTAAAATTTAATGCAGAGCGATAACATTTAGTGGCAACAATTTGAAAAGTGATACGCCGTTTTTGTGTTTCCGACGCAAAATCGCAAAACGGAAGTAATAGTCCTTCGGGACTAAATCCCTTTGGACTAATAAAACAAGCTGTAAATTGAAAAGTGAAACGACGCAAAATGCCAAAACGAAAGTAATAGTCCTTCGGGATTCAAATCCCTTTGGACTAAAAATCTGAAAGGTTTCAGATTTTAATTACGTCCAAAGGGGCATTTATTTAACATTTTGTGTGTTACCTTTATTTATTAAATACCATGTTCTTCGCACTTAAACCATAAAATTCAGTTCAACAGCAATATCGCAAAATAATTTTAAATTGAGCATATCTTTAGAAATTTCGGTACACACTCTCAAAAATGTTTTTCTGTACAACGTTGGTATTGCTGGCTTTGAAATCTTTGAGTTTGTTAATGAAAAATTCATTAAAGTTTTAGAGAATATTGTTACGAATTTCACATTTATTCGGCTACTGATTTAGAATTGTAATTAAAATTCCGTTTTATTTTCCCGTGCAACGCAGACGATTTTTGAAGAGAAAACTACGTAAAAAAAAATAAGTAATTAAATAAAAATTAAAATAAGCAGGAAATTGAAAAGTGAAACGATGCAAAATGCCAAAACGAAAGTAATAGTCCTTCGGGATTCAAATCCCTTTGGAATAAAATTTGGTAAAATTGGTACTCCAGATACATTATCAGAGAATTAATTTTCAAGTATTCTTTGGAGAACTTTCCTTGCATATTCTACTAAGTACTAAAACAACGTAAACAAAAAAAAAACTTACTGGCAATTAAAAGGAAATCCGTATGATGTAACAATAATAAATTCTTTCCTGTGAAATCAGTAAGTTTAAGTCCCCTTATATTTGAAGTTTAGATCTCCTTATATTTGAAGTATAGATCTCCATATATCCCTGATTCAACACACAGTACTTCGTATTTTTCACCTTGGTTTCGTTATTTCACATAAGCAATGTCTACACTTGATGCATATTGCACCATGTTGCTCATCATAGTGTTCCTTCCAACATTTATTGTACAGTGGCTCCCAAACGTGTTCGTATACTTACGATTTTCATTGAAATAGGGCTCTATCCATTAATTAAAAGTAAACTTTCTGAATGAAATTTTAATAATAAGATCTATAATCTATTCGTAACAAAATTACACGAAATATTTTTAAAATATAGCGAAACTTTATTTTTAAGAAAGTAATAATCAAAAAATGGCAAACATTTTATCTCACAAAAGTCTTCGTACACTTCAAAAAAATCTTGACATATTAATAAATATTTTCCTTTTTCGTTAAATTAATATTTAATAGAATATCCTTTAGCATCCACAACAGCTTTTAAACGTCTGGAAATAGATTTTACTAGTTTTTTGTAATTTTTGTATCAATGTTCATCCATTCTTCCATCATGAATGTTTTGAGTTCGCTTTTCATTTTGAAGTCGTGTTTTCGTACTCTAAGCTCCCGTTCTTTCCAAATGTGTTCTATGGGATTTAAATCTGGCGACTGAGGGGGTGTTTTCAAAACCTGTGGACAATTGTAGAGACACCACAGGCGAACGTTGAGAGCCGTATGCTTAGGATCGTTATCATAATTAAAAATAAAGTTATTTCCAATACCCAAATTTTGGGCTGATAATTTTAAATTGTCTCTTAAAATATTTAAATAAAGAGAATGATTCATTATGCCATCCATAAATACCATATTACCTAGTCCTGATGCTGGCATGCACCCCCACACAAGAACACCTCCACCGCCATGCTTAACGGTTCCAACTAAGTTCTTAGAATGAAGTTCCTAATTTTTTCTTCTCCATACAGTTATTCGACCATCGAAACCAAAAACGTTAAATTTGCTTTCGTCAGCAAATAGGACATTATTCCAGTACGTTTCGGGTCTATTTATCATTGATTTTGCGAATGAAAGCCTAAGCTTTCTATTTTTCTCACTAACAAAAAGTTTTTTACGGGCAGAACGCCCATGTAATCCAGCTCCTCTGAGAACTCGTCAAACAGTTTCATGTGAAACTGAAGTAAAAACTTTGCATTCAATTCTGCGGAAAATTTTACAGCACTCAATCGTGGGTTTTTCACAAATTTTCTGATAATAAATCTCTCATTACGTTTAATTAACTTTCTCGGTCGGCATTTTGTAACCTTGTTTTCAATCCGATTTCTTTTTTAAAGCATTTTATCGCATACTGCGCTGTAGAATGGGATAAATTAACTAATTTAGCGATATTTCGAATTGATTTACCACTACTATGGTAAAAAATTATCAATTTTCGATTGCTGTTTGTAATTTCTTTACGACTGCGACCCATTTTTCAATAATGTAGGATTACAGGTTCAAGAGCACGAGATAAGTATAAAGTAAATTTATTACGAAATTACTAGTATGAATGAAAGATGATAAAAGATGGGATGATAACATGATAAACTGACATAACTAAGGATAACCCCACGACTAAGAATAGTCCACGAATTGTTCATGCAATAATCAACAGTTCACAGTTTGGCTTATCTTGTTGAATCTCGGGAATAAGATCAGGATTCACAAATGCTGGTGGGTTCTATAACAACAACTGGGACATCATCCCTCCTCCAACTTCCTGGAAGGCAAGTCAACTGAGAACACGTCTGTTCTCGTCCACGTTTGAAACTCGTCTGCCCCACACCACCTCTGGTACTCGTCTGAGCTGTTTTGCGCTGCGCTGGGCTGGCGGCAGATGACGTCACCTCGCTGGCGTTTCTGATTTCCCACAATCGGCCATCCTGGGAGACATCGCCCCCGATGTCTGCTGTATGGACATCACTATCATCATGGGGTACCTGTAAAGATAATAAAAAAAACGAAAAAAAGTATCAGGTCCTTAAATTTCAGCTGACACAATCATCAATTATTTGACCATGGCTTCATATGGTCAGCCGCAGTAGATGTCATATTTGGTCCTTCATGGCATCCTACTTTTTCGACTTCGTATCTGTCATTCGATTTAACGGCTATGACTTTGTACGGTCCGTGAAATTTAGGTCGTAGTTTCAAACCAGTCCCATACTGAGTTCGTTGAATTGCTACCAAGTCGCCAATCTTGTATAGTCTCGGTTTCTTCCGTCTTCTGTTAAACTGTTTACGATTCTCTTGTTGTAGCTTCAAAATATTGTTTTTTGCATCTTCCCTCATTTCATCACGTTCTTGCATCAACTGCTTTAAATATTCTTCATTCAATATCTCGCTGATCCTCAGATCTTCCTTGTTCTTCATTTTCGTACCTATGAGCAATTCAAACGGTGAATACTTCGTGCTTCTCGTAGTTGTACTATTGATTATTCTTTGGACATCTGGAACATATTTAAACCATTTTGTTGAATCTTCATGTGATAATTTTGACAAGACAGGAATCAAAATCCTATGGATTCGCTCAATCTGTCCGTTGCCTCTTGGAATACCGGTAGTAATTTTGACATGATCTATTCTTTCCTCGGCACAATAAGCTGCAAATTCTTTCGACGTAAAGGCACTACCTCGGTCAGATATAATTCTAGCGGGATTTCCAAACACAGTCTGTTGTTGCCTCAATTTTGAAATAACTTCTTGCGCAGTTGGTGATTTCACTGGGTAGAACCAAGTAAATTTCGTAAAAGCATCAATCACGGTTAAAATGTGCTGGTATTTTTTGTTCGTTGATGGAAGTGGTCCAATAAAGTCGACATGGTACGTACTTAAGGGAACGTTTTCCTTCGGTATAGGATGAAGAAATCCTTCTGCTTTTCCCTGCTTTTTGTTGTATAGTATACATTCTATGCAATTAGCAATTACTTTTTCAACTTTGTCTTTCAGTCTAGGAATATAGAATTCTTGCTCTACAGCATTTGCAGTTTTCTCTACAGCAAAGTGACCTCTTTTATGTACCTTCTGTATGATTTCGTTTTGTAATGTTTCTGGCACTATTAGCAGATCTTTTCCATTTTCAAATTTATACAAAATACTATTTCTCAGAAAGAATCCATTTTCTTCTCCTTTCTCGACCAAATTCTTAATCAATTTCACGTACTCATCTTCATTTTGTTCTTGTGCTAAACGAATTTTCTCAGTTACATCGGTTGTATATGACGTCAAAGTTAAAGCATTCCTACTTAAAGCATCAGCATGTTTCATTTGGTTTCCTGAACGATGTACAATTTCGTAATCGAATTCTTCAATGAACATTGCCCATCTTGCAATCTTAGGAGTTAAATCTTTCTTATCCAAAGTTTTCTGGAAAGCGCTACAATCTGTTACAATTTTGAATTTGGAGCCCAACAAATAGTTTCTAAACTTCTTAAGAGCTTCTATAACTGCAAGGGCTTCTAATTCGTAACTACAGAGTTTCTCTTGCTGCGGTGAAGTCTTCTTACTCATATACTGGATAGGGTTATAACTACCATCGTCAGACAATTGGAGTAATACAGCACCAAAGCCTTGACTACTAGCATCGGTATGAAGTTCTAATGGATATCCTTGCTTAAATATGTGTAGAACAGGTGCTTGAGAGAGAATTTCTTTTAATCTACAAAAAGCTTCTCGTTGTTCGGAATCGAACTTAAAACCAGTACCTTTTCTAAGTAAATCACTAAGAGGTTTGGCTATCTTAGCATAGTGGGGAATGAATTTACGAAAATATCCCGTTAGTCCTAAAAAGCTTTGTAGTTGTTTACAGTTACGCGGTTGTGGAAAATTTTGGACAGCAACAGTTTTGGAAAGTGATGGTCGAATAGTTCCGTTTTCAATTACATGTCCCAAAAATTTAATTTTTCGCTTTAAGAACTGGCACTTTCTGAAATTTATTTGCATCTTGAAATCGGATTGTTTACTTTTTTGAGGCTGGTACGAATTAATTAATTCACACAGTTTTTCTTTATGTTCGGCATTCGAAATATGAGTTAAATCAATCTCGTTGACAGAAATAGCATTCACCACATAAGCAAGGTAATTAGATTCCAAGTTACTTCCGCTTTCAGGGGTAAAAGAACTATCACTGTTTACATTAAAAGAGACGTTAGATGGTTGCAAAAGGTCATAAACATTCCTAATTGGCACGGCGATATTTAAATTTCCCATAACACAACAAGCGTTACCATAAGCATTCCGAGATGACTCAGCTCTTATAAAATTCACATTACTTTTACTCCGTTGAAAGATTATTTGAAGGCCATTCTCAGTGAAGGATAAGTTTAACTGATTTATTACATCCAAACCTAATACAATTTGATTGCATAATGATTTAACAACATAAATTCTCGTATGAAGTGAAAAACCATCAATTAAAATATCAGAAATAAAAAAGCCAACGGGAGACGTTTCCTTCGCCTCGATACCGATCAATACTATGTCACTAGGATTTAATTTCGGAGAACCAATTTCTTTATGTAACTCTACACTGCATATTGTAACATCTGAACCAGTGTCAACTAGACTATCAACTAAATGATTATTTATTTCTACAGTTTTCATAATTCTACCGTTATTTGGAATTTTCTGAACCAACGATGTTTGCTTCTCGCTAATTTCGTTTTGACAGTCGGTCGATTTATGTCCGAACTTCTTACATTTGAAACATTTTATTCCACTTGATTTGTTTTTACACTCAGATGATTTGTGACCCAGTTCATTGCAGTTAAAACACTTCACTTTATTTACGTTGGACTGATTTCGATTTGATGACGCATTAGGCTTACACCTATCCCTAGTTTGCATGTCTACTTTCGATTTCTGGTTTTTAAACTTATCATTATCAGCCCTCATTTTGTCATAAATTTTTAGCCTTTGTTTAAATTCAGGTATTGTTTCGCAACCATAGAGTATAGTTTTCCTAACCACCGAATCTGGAATACCGTCTATGACATATTTAATTAACGAAGCATCTTCAATGTTACCTCGCGAACATATTTCTTTCATTTTCAAAAAATACTCATCTAAAGATTCATTAGGCATTAATTTACGCTTACACAACATTTCATGCAATTCAGCTGAATTAAAAGCTTTACCAAATTCAGATTTCAAAAGATTTTTTAACTTACGCCAGTCATTTATTTTAGGTTCACTCTGAACAAATAGTTTCGCTTTACCTTTTAATGATCTTTTAGCGAAAACTAATTTATGCAAATCACTTAATTTTAAAGAATTTATAACATCTTCAAATTCATCAATCCATTTATCAACATTTTCATATGCATTACCAGAAAAGGGATTAACAATACTTTCAATATCCGAAAAACTAATATGAGGTTTAAAATAATCTTGAATTGGAAGCTGCACATTGTTATTTACTTGAGACGCGTTAAAACCAGGATTGTCTCTTTGATTATCATCAAGCATTACTTTAGAAATTCTATTAACAGTTTCGTCTTCAATATCACTATTTTCTTCGTGCAAAATATTTTCAAATAATACAGATAAATCACATAGAAAAGAGACAATTCGGGTTACTACTTCCGTTTTCGAACCCTCTGAATTTATGCATAGTACATTACAAACTTTAATTAACTCATTTAAAGTAAAGTCATTCTGTACTATATCTAATTTCTTGTTAAATTCTTCAGAATCTGGTTTAAATGTAAAGCCAGGAAATTCACGTAATCTTTTCCTATTGTTTCTATCGCCTTCAGTGTTGAAAATAAGTTTATGCAAAGTTCTGATTTCAGAAGTTTTACCAAACTTCAAAGCTGCTTCCAATTCTGGAATTTCAACTAACTTCATATTGAAAAGAAAGTTTTCTACTCACCCGACAGATGAACGAACTGGTAATCCAAACACCATGAAATAGCAATCCAAAATTCGAATAAGTTCGTAAGACAGTCGGAATTCACAGTTCAATTGAATTCATAATCACTAGAGCACTTGTAGTCGAACAAATCGCAGTTCACATACTCAGAACACTCCGTTAGGTTCGTGGTTGATTCGCGCCACTGTTGGGGGCCAAAAATTTGTAGGATTACAGGTTCAAGAGCACGAGATAAGTATAAAGTAAATTTATTACGAAATTACTAGTATGAATGAAAGATGATAAAAGATGGGATGATAACATGATAAACTGACATAACTAAGGATAACCCCACGACTAAGAATAGTCCACGAATTGTTCATGCAATAATCAACAGTTCACAGTTTGGCTTATCTTGTTGAATCTCGGGAATAAGATCAGGATTCACAAATGCTGGTGGGTTCTATAACAACAACTGGGACATCATCCCTCCTCCAACTTCCTGGAAGGCAAGTCAACTGAGAACACGTCTGTTCTCGTCCACGTTTGAAACTCGTCTGCCCCACACCACCTCTGGTACTCGTCTGAGCTGTTTTGCGCTGCGCTGGGCTGGCGGCAGATGACGTCACCTCGCTGGCATTTCTGATTTCCCACAATAATAAATAGAATATTATGGTATAAAAATTTTAAAAAGCGGCAAACGATAATTCTAGTTTTGATTTCATCCAAAAATATTTCAGTGTACGAAGACTTTTATGAGATAAAATGTTTGTCATTTTTTTATTATTAATTTCTTAAAAATAAAGTTTCGCTATATTTAAAAAAATATTTCATGTAATTTTGTTGCGGATAGATTATAGATCTTATTATTAAAATCTCATTCAGAAAGCTTACTTTTAATTAATGGATAGAGTCCTATTTTAATGAAAATCATAAATGTACGAACACTTTTGTACTTACATGCGGATTTAACACAAACGTCTGAAGAATCCTGTTGTTCACAAGAATCCTTTAAATCTTCAGCGTAAATCTTTGGTAGTGACACATTTTTATAATATTTATAGCAACCTGATTGCAAGCTAAGAAACCTAAATTCATCAAACGTTTTGATTTCACCATTAGATTCTCAAAAACATCAACAGTTCTTCATTTAATTAGAATCAACCATTGCGTTTAACATAGCATCAGTAATTTCCATATCGATAGGTCTTTATAAGCCTAAAAACTACTTATAAACCAACATGCAAAAATCTGTTAGACGATTAGTTCATTTCGAATAAATTTTGAAACAAAAACTCCCTTAGGAACAACCGTTGTATCCAAAAAGAAGCGTTGTCCGCTTTAAATGTAATATTATCGTCGTAGCTCATTTCGAATTAACCTCGAACGGAATCTTCCCTTTGGAATAACCGCTGCATGCAAAAGAAATATTGCGCGAGACAACCTATACACTATCGTCTGCCAAAAAAACCGTTAGAATTTTCAAAAATAAATGAACTGCCATTCGGGCCCCACCTGCGTAACAAATCAAACATCTTTATTAATTACTGTTTCAAAAGTAATTTCTGCTTGTATTCCTAATCACAATTTAACACGGAACTTAAAAATGAAAGATTATTCATAACTTAAACGGAAATATTCCTACGTTCGTTTCCAGTTACATCATTTGAAATCAGACAAATTTTAGAAAAGGCTAACATTCCTCCCCAAGCCAATTAATTGTTATAAATACATTTTGTTTCTAAGCAAATATTTTTAATTCAAATTCGAATGGATTACCGAAAATTTTTGCGTCATATTATCGAGTATTTTTGTTTCTAATGATTTATTATTGGATTATTTCCTTCCAAATAATTTTATGTCCAGTATTCCATTACGGTAAACTGTTCACATTCGAATACGCTTTATTTCGTAGCACTGATGATAAAATATTTTTATTTTTATCTATTCATTATTAAATATTTTTAACAAATGCTTATCGACATTTTTAAGGAATTATAATCAAATATTATTTTCCGATGATTCATTATGGAATATTTCTACTGGTAGCAATTAGTATTCTTAAGTTCATCTAGATTTTCATAGTTAAATATTGTTTCTTGATAATCGATTATGGAATATTTCTTTTCTAAGAATTAATGCTCTTAGATTTATCTAATATTCTTTATCGAATATTCTTATATATAAAATTTTGGTTATTGAATATTTCTTTTCTGACAACGGAATATTGAATATATTTATAACCATTTATTTACTAAGATACGTTGTTATTTCAGTGTCTTTTGAATCAGAATATTAATATTGTTAATTATATTAAAATGTCTGATGTGGGCACCACATGACTTCCTTGTTCGGCCTATTACATTATGCACATTTTTGCTGCTCTTCATTTAAAAGCATTTCCTTGAATTTCTCATTCAATTAATTCAGTTCTCGTTTCGTGACAATGCAAAAATAATAAAATCTCAAACCACCTTAATTAAAATTGCGAAACACAGAAAAACCTAAAACACCAACTACAGTTACAAACAGTTAACAAAACAATTTTTACATTTAAAATTAGAATTTATATAAAAAAACAAGCAATTAGGCCAGCGGGCAGAAAGACAAAATTCTCGGTGCAAAAAAATTGAAAGTTAACTTTTGGTCACACGGACGAAAAGACACCAAAGTTGATTCCCCAACTAAGTTAATTTCCTATTCTACTAAGAGTTCCAAAAGTAAAATAAAAATAGCTGCAGTGTTAGCCTAGCACCACTTAAACTATTAAATTATTGATAATTCTACAACTACTGCATGCAGATTAATTAAAGGTATAAAAACCTTAACCGGAACATAAGAGCAATCACTTTTAAATCAAAAAAATGCATAATTTACTAACGTAAAGCACTGAACGATTATTTGCAGTGGCTTTGGAAGTTGATAGCAAATTACACTTTAATTCCGGGACACACAGCACATTTTTGAGTGTAAGGTTAGTTGTCCCATTTCCGCTAGGTACTGTTATAAGGACGGTTCCAATTCCTATGATTTCTGCGGTTTTGTCAACTGCTAGCTTTCTCTTGGAATTTATTCGAGGTTGAAATTCTGAAAATAAACTTCTATCGTTGCACATATGAGATGTACTGCCACTATCTAAGCACCATGAGGAAGTCTGTTGATAAGTATCATTCACAGCCAAACTCGCCGGTTCTTCATGAATAGCCGCCATCATCGAACCTTGATTTCCTTTATTTAACTGCTCATATTTTCTATCAGCTATTTTCTTTTTACATTCAGATGCCTTGTGTCTAATTTTCGAACAGTAGTTACACTTCAAGTTGCGATAATTTCTTGTAGCTGGAAAATTTTTGTTTGAATTTACATTCCATTTTTCATTTTTCTTCTGTTCTTGAGTCCTTCTTTTATTTTCAGTATAGTACGCATTTTGTGAATCCTGAGACGTGTTCCCTTTTCTTGCTTCCCATTCTTCTACCATTTTTATTTTCAAAGACTCGGGACTAGGTAATTCATCTCTTGATTCTATGGCATACCTAAAATTTTCGAAGTTTCTGGAATACTGTAGAGCAGAAGAATCGATAATAAATCATCAGCTATGTCAATTTCCATTTCTTTTCCATTTCATTTTCTTTTTCGAAGAAACTGTTCAAATATTCAGACATCGTTTCGCTTTCAGACATTTTTCTAAATAAAAGCTGTTTTAATAGAGTAGCTTTCTTCGCAGGTCCTTTTGATTCATACACAGCTTTCAGTTTATCCCATACAGCTTTCGATGTCAAACAGTGTTTTATATGACACAATTCACTAGGATTAATGGCAAGAATTATATCTGCACGAGCTTTTTGATCAGCTTCGAACCATTTCTTATTGTCTTCTGTTCCTTCAGCAGGTTTCAATATTTTACCTGTCACATAATCCCAATGGTCATTTTTAATTAATATGGCTTCTATTTGCAGTTTCCAGCTGTCAAAATTATCTTTTCCGAGCTTTTCTATAGTAGTCAAATGCGACATACTGTACAGCTCTCACAGCCACAAGAAGATTAGAGCGATAAAAAATGGCTTAACAGAATGCTTCTTACCTTCGATTTGACTTACGAGCAAGTTCACAGCTCGAAATTCAAAAAGTCCATCTTGAATTAAATACTTTGTTACTTTAGGCACAGTTGAAACATTCCTGGGCCCATAACCATTGAAGGAAAAATGAGCAGAGTTAATCAACATTTTAATTAAACGTTTACAGATTAAGGACATACACAGTAGAAAAGCAAAACGTAGAAGCGAATGCAACGTATGCATACAATACAACTGCAGAGAGATAGCGTTATCACATAAAATTACCGCGCGCGCACTGATAAAAGCCAACTGCGCCAAGATAAGCCAAGAGCTGTGAGCTAAACGGCGCATTATTATTCCTACAAGTCCTTTATTCTGTTCTTATGTAGAGATATCACTCAAAAACATCGTTCAAATGGATTCGGGAGCGGTCAAAATGGTTATTTTCGAAAAAATATGATACCGGAATTTTTGCAAATTACAATACTTCCCTTTCTATACAAGGAAGTGAAAAGTAAAAATCTTTAAAATTTTCTTTTTGTCTTTACATACGTAAAATAAAGAATGTTTAAGTAAAATTATAATTTTAATTTGAAATGACACCTTAAGTCTCATTTATAAATACGCTATTTCTCCTTTATATTTGAAAATTCGTAGCATGCTTATGATAAATCTTTCTGAACTGTATTATTTCGAAATTTAATCCCTGTCATATGATTCTTATGTAACACTAACTACGCATACCCGCAAAAGATCTTTTACCTAATCTTTTACCTCATACCCTCTTCAGCAGCAGACCAAATCAGCAAACCAAATGAACAGAAATAAAGGAAAGTAGAACTGTTAACCTTCTCTAATCCATGCATTTCTACACAATGTATCTCCCTGCTAACATGCAACCTGCCGCTTCTGTTTCTTAATTTTTAAGTACAGGTTATAATTAGTTAACATATTTAAATCTACTTAAAGCTCGTCTGGTGCACCTATTTCGTTCCTATTGGTGTATACATTACTTGGACCATGGCGAAACGAAATCTGCATGACAAATTACCGATCGACCGACAGATGGCGCTTTAAGGACACTGCACAAAATTTGGAGCGTGTCTTGAACTCTTTCTTCACAATGACTTTACAGAAGAAAGATCTTGTTTTCCCAAGAATGGAGAGTCCAAGAGGTCGCTTTTATAGTGTCTGATTCCCAATACTCGTCTCACTGAGCTCGGGTAACGTCGGGAGCTTAAACTTAAGCTTGTAATATGTAAATATCAGCAATTTTTAAATGCTCTTTTAACAATATAGTTGCATAATGAAATGACAGACTAACATAAGCAACAAATATTTGCTTAAATGGTATATAAATATTGCTTAAACTAAACACGCAGATTGTTAAATTTCCTTAATAAAACATATATTAGCTTAAATTTATAACAATATTCATATTACGTACAATCAGTGTTTTTTAAACTCTGACAACTCATTACAAAAATCTGATGTGTACACCACATGACTTCCTTGTACGAAATATTAAAATACACGCAATTTTCCTGCATTTCATTTAAACATATTGAATTAACAGTTAACGAATTTTGAATTAAATCTCTTTTGTCCATAGAGCATAAACCACAACAGAAGAAATGCACAGTTTAAAGTTCACTACATTTATTTACCATAGCCACACTTCGGTGCTAGGTTCACTTAACAGCGTTACATCTCATTCATTTTATGTGATGTGATTCATTATTTATGTGATGTGATTCATTATGAGCAAAATTTATACCATCCGAAGAATTACCACAAGTTCTATTCAAATATTATAATAAATCTAAAAGGATGCATAAAAGAAATTAAACAAATAAAAAAGAAACAGTTTTTCACAGACGATTCAGCGCCGTTTACTTAATGTGAATGCGCCACTTATTAATTCAGTTCTCACTTGCAGTAAGGCAAAAATACATAAAAATTCAAAATATTTTCATTAAAAGTTGAAAGATATAGAAAAACATAAAACACCAAATACAGTTAAAGCAATTAAAAAAATAATTTTTTACAATTAAAATTACAATTTGTACGAAGCAAACCAGCTAATAACTTAAATGATAATTCCAGAATGAATCAAGCATAATTTAATTCGCAATAATAAAAGAAGACGTTATTTTGTTGTTGGGAAGCTTTGTTTCTCTAGATTGGCAACGAATCCATTATTCTGCTAAGCTTCAGATGTAAACAAATATGTCCGCTATCATAACCAAAAATTAGGCTTAGCCGCACTTAAAAAACTTTTAAATTGTTGATAATTCCACAATTATTGCATGCAGGTTAACTAAAGGCCCAAAACCGAAAGATAAGAACAACATAATTCAATATTTTTAAAGCAAAAACTGCACAATTTACAAACTTATAAGAACAAAAAAACTGACCTCACTAAGCCGAGTAACAGAATAGATATATATATGCATATATTTATATACTTTTGGTGCGGCCGATTGCAACCAAAATGCGAGGTGCACATCTACATGTTATAGCTGCCGTATATACAAAATTTCAACGTTTTGAGGCTACTCGTTTCTGAGTTATGCCAGATACATACGCACATACGAGTACGTGCGTACACACGCCACGAAAAAATCTCTTCAGAATCCATTTTAAATCAGTTTTATAATTATTTTGGGGGGAAGAGTCCTTTATTCTGTCCTTACATTTGGATGCCACTCAAAAATATCGTTAAGTTGCATTCAATAACGGTCAAAATAGATGTTTCGATTGAAATATGGTACCCGAAATTTTTCGAGATTACAATACTTCCTTTGTACTTCGTACAAGGAAGTAAAAACTGAATGAATGAGTACTGTGCTTGCTTCAACTGCACTTACGGATGTGTATCGTCAAGCCAAGCAAAGACCAAAAAAGCATCATAAGATTTGTTTCAAAAGTTGCAATTAATTATGCATGTATTTTGAAGATCTGTTGATAAAAATTCAGAAGGGATTTCACTTGAAAAAATAAAAAACTGGCTTGTAAAATGAGTTACAAAGGTAGCATTTTAAAATATTAAAATATATAATTTGAAAGAACTTGTTTGGATTGTTACATTACAGCAAAGCATTCATTAATCAAATCCAATTTAAATGGGCATACCCGGAAGGAATAAAATCAGATTTATGAATGCATTAATATTACCTTAAAATAACTACTTCCATTTTTTTTACCTTTTGTTGCATCAATATATTAAATCTGTGAAACAGCTACAGAAATAAATACATCTTTGTATCTCTGGGAAATAAATGAGCTTCGTTTAGCTAAAATTAATTCTTATTCGGGCTGATTTTCAAATGCATCTTTTCTCTTTGCTGTTATCGATTCACGTAGACGCAAAAACTTCTTAGCAGCTGCAGCTTTGCTATTCAGCCGCTGTCACAATAAGCCGACTGACCGTGCTGTGATTTTATTTTTGCTTTAAAGCTTTGACTTTTTCTTCAGTCTTTATTTCGCTCTGAATTCAGCCATGTCTGCGATCGAATTGATGTTGCATTTCATTGAATCTCAGATTCATCTGCTGGAAGAAAAGCGCCATAATGAATATTCACTTGGCGAAATGTCAGGTAACAATCTGGCAGCTTTCATCTGTATGCGTAACAGCCTAAAGCAACAAGTTCCCGTTCCTGCATCAAATCTCAAGGATAGCAGCAATAACACCCAAGACTCGTCGCTGACGGCACCTGGGAAACGTGTCAGAAGCCCATCCCCGGAAGTTTATAATAAACTTGCGATTTTAAGGACAATACCGAACCGGAAAATTCTAAAACCATCACGGCTAGCCCTTCCTCTCAAAAATCAAGTAAGTCACGCACCAAAATCAGAGTTTCAAAGTCGAAACGCAGGATTTCCAAGCTTAAATCAGCTATTTCTGCGAAGTCCTTTTCGCAGGAAAGCCGTAAAACTAAGTGTGCCTTATCCTCGGAGGAAGAGATCTCAGAAGAAGAGCCAACTGTCCAGGCTCTAACCCCTCCTTCATATTCTAAAGAGCAAAATGCTGAAATGGAATCACCACCTGCCGAGGATGACCATGAAAGTGTACTTCAATATCCCAGACGTAGCTCGAAGCTACTTCCAATCATTATCTAGGATCCCAGCCTAACCTGAAAGCAATTGAATGAAATGCTAGAAAAGGCAAAACTCGACTTCAAAGCGAGGATGAGAAGTGATTTTGTCTTCGAAATTAAAGTTTTCTCCAGTTATATGCATCGTCAGATTATGGCTCTGCTCGATTCTAAGCAAGTGAAATATTTCACCCACATGCTCCCTGATGATAAACTACTGAAAGTAGTCATTAGAAGCATGCCTTCCTATACGGAGCCTACTGAAGTAGGTGAAGCTCTTACTGTACTCGGTTACTCGGGTAATAGAGTAATACAACTAACCAGACGCCTAGGACCTGATATACAAAAGATGCCGCTCTATCTGGTTACTCTTCCCAGATCAGCCAAATCAAGGACTATCCACAATTTAGAATACTAAATGCGACTACGCGTCAGCGTAGAGGATTACCTGGGCAGACGCGGTCCCACTCAATGCTATAGATGCCATATATATAGTGTATATATTACGTATGTAGTGTATATATTCTATTTTTCTGTACTTTGTACCCCTATGTTTACATTCTACTACTCCAGAAAATTAAGTTTTTTCATTTCTCTATCATATTTATTATTATAATCATGCATTTTCCTATGCCAATTTGTCAAAGCCAATGAAGTGACTGTATTAGACGCGACGCTGTATTAGACGTGACGTGACGCGACGCTAATTTGGACTTTGATTTTCTCAGGGATCATATACTTTTATACTGAAATTTCTTGCTGTGTGGGCATTACAGGACTCTCACCTAGGGCAAAAAATTTTATTTTCTTATTTATTATATCTATTTATTTTTAAAATTGTGATTTTACATGATTCTTCTCCACAGCCAATGACAAGGATCTGCCTGCATCACGTGACGAAGCCATCCAAATGGATTTAGCTAAATAGAATTTGTTTTCATAATCTTGATTGTATGAAAATCCACACTTTGTTTTTAGTGGCAATAAGCCACCTTCTTTTTTTTTACTGATCACATATCTTGTCTCTATGATGACACCTTTCCAGATCTTTTACTTCCAGGATGCCTTATGTAAAAACAACTGGCAAAAATCCCGCCACATCACTCGGGCTAAGCCCAGTATAGACGTATAGCCCAGTATAGAGCTAAACGGAACGGAGCTTGCGAGGCTGCTGCCAGTCGGAAAGACAAGAGCAAAAATTATCGTTTATCCGAGATTTTAATTCATATCTCTGATTTGAGGGGTTTTTTTGGGAGGGAAGAAGTGATCATTGGCTTTTTTTAGGACCCAGGAAAGAAGTGTAGAAAATTTGGTGACGATACCTATAGTAGTGATTGAGTTATTAGAGACAAACACACAGACTCTCTTTATATATATAGATCATCGGGCTTTCGTTTTCAGTAATATAGTTCATAATTTGTCGAACTGAAAACGAAGATTTTCATGACTGAAAGAAAACTTCTACTTAACGCATCGTGCATAAAATTTCTGAAAGGAAAATAAATATTTTATGATAATTAATACTAGTTTTGTTTCTTTACAGCGTTGGATGCCAGTCTGGAAAGGTTACAAATGGAATACGTTGACATTGTATATATCAATAGGACGGATCCCATGTGCCCCATCGAAGGTAAACATTTAATAAGAGATTTTTACTCTACTTAATATGCTTGCCGAAAGATGGCGCTACATAAACAGATGTTACTTTCAGAGGTCGTTCGTGCCTGCACACATGCCATTAACCACGGCAAAGCTATGTACTGGGGTACATCAAGGTGGACAGCGATGGAAATTATGGTTAGTATTTCTTTGTAAAATTTTAGTTAAAATGATAACTATAACATTAGTATTAGTGCGTTGATAAAGCATGCGCAGTTGATTCATTAGTCTGAAAATTTCAGGAAAATGGATCTGTGTAGTGATGCCACCCAGCTTCAAGCAGCGTTAGTAGTAATTACTTACACTATTAAAAACTGTGCGCGTCTGTTTGTTTGCAACATAATCTCTTCCGGAACGGCGGGAGTTGAGTTTCCAGAGAGGTAACCCCAGATTCCAGAAATTCGTGGGAAGCCATTTCGATTATTACCATCTTCATACGACTTTAATCAGCCGAGATATTAATTAAAAATTTTGAAAACGCCAATTTTAGCACTCATTTTTCCCAGTGGCAGCAGTCTCGTGAACTGGAGATAAAACTTTCTTTATTTCAAAAAGTGTTGCCACTGCTCGCTTTCAAATCGTAGAGTTTGTTAATAAAATTTGTAAGCTTTAAAAAATATGAAATAAAAATAGCATTGTCAAACATTAAATATATTATTATTATTTTCACCGCTATTTTTAGCTACTTTTTGCAGCTTAACTAATGTTCCAGTGGCATTTAAAAGCACAAAAATTTGCAAATATAAATAGTAGTAAAGAATGTATATACTGTAATAAAATATCACTCTCTCATTATTCCACAAATTTATAGCATTTTTTCGAACACCAACAAGAGAAAAATAGTACCTTTATTTAACTTTTAAAAAATTTCTTTAGAAAAGTATTTAATTTAAACATTATAGCATGCAAAAGGATTGAGATATTTATGAGTGTCTAATAGATGTATATATAATGCTTATTTTTTCTCCTGTATATATCTAGAAAGAAAGTATTAGGGGCAGAAAATTTGTCTTAGGCTCTAAGACAGATTATCTGAGAAAATTTTGTTTAGTTGCACTCTGCTTTAATATGAACTATTAATGGATAAGAAGATACTCCACATAAAGTGTTTTTATGTGTGATTTTACCTTAAGATAACAGAGAGATTAGATGCAGAAGTAGGAAATAATCAAAGTAAAATCATGCCAAAGTAAAGTTAAAAGATACCAAGTTTATATCAATTCCAATGGTTAATAATTACATATCATAACATCTTCATAAAACAGATCTTAAAATTTAAAAAGTATTAACCCTTAAATGATATTTTGCATTTGAGAAAAAAAAGTCTCATAATTCAATCGAAATTTTTTTTTAAATTACATAATGATATACAGACGAAAAATGTTTTTGTTAAACCGGGTGTCTTTGCGTGTATCAAAAATATATATCCTAAATAGAAGCCAGTATTTAATTAACTATTCGGTACTTTCCTATTAGCTAAAGCACCTGTGAAAGAATTAGAAAACACAGGAAGAATAGTGGCCCAGATATTATTGCCATTCGAAAAGACAGATCATCGTGTGTCGTTTTGAAAATTTTTCAGTGTTACCAGTGATTACTAGATACACTTTGTTTCAGTATTAACAATGATTACCAGATACACTTTGCTTCAGTATTAACAATGATTACCAGATACACTTTATTTCACTGTTACCAATGATTACCAGATACACTTTATTTCAGTATTAACAATGATTACTAGATACACTTTGTTTCACTCTTACCAATGATTACCAGAAACACTTTGTTTCAGTATTAGCAATGATTACCAGATACACTTTGTTTCACTCTTACCAATGATTACCACAAACACTTTGTTTCAGTATTAGCAATGATTACCAGATAAACTTTGTTTCAGTATTAGCAATGATTACCAGGTACACTTTGTTTCATTGTTAACAATGATTACCAGATACACTTTGTTTCACTGTTAACAATGATTACCAGATACAATTTTTTTATTACCAGATATATAGATTTATGGTGCAATATTTTTCAGTTTTTTAAGGTTCCGCTGCTGAAAGGTTTTGGTTTGTTTTGGTTTATTTGATTATGGCAAAGTACACGAGGGATATGCAATTAAGGGAAGGGATGCTTTCGTACAGGACTTTCTGATGGAAACTAGCTTGTATACACAGGCTGCTAAAAGGAAAGTACGAAATAATCATACGATTATGGGATAAGCATTTCATATTTGTTTAAATATGCATCTGTTTCATTTTTTATAAGAAAATCTAGTTTTAAAGAATGCCGCTGGCGGCTTTACATTTGCAGGAGGCTTACACGGTTGCTAGGCAATGCCATCTTATTCCACCGTCCGCGGAACAGACGGAGTACCACATGTTCCAAAGGGAAAAAGTTGAAATACACCTGCCGGAGCTCTTTCACAAAATTGGTAAGACCTGCTCTTTCAGTTTGCCTTAAATAATTACCTTAGGAATACGACAACATACTAGGAGAAGCATTAAAGCATTCTTCAATAATTAGTTCCTTAATAAATGTTTAATGTAATTTTATGTAATTAGATATTCTAATGTAAATCTATTGTTTGCCTGATGTACTAATGTGTGTTCGAAGTAACTATGTTACATTAACCTGTCATAATCTAACTTTATCATTGTAATAATTGCATAAAGTTTGGTTTAAATTCGGTTAATCGGTTAAGTTCATTGTAATAATTGTATAAAGTGTTATTGTAATCGTATATTCTATACGAAGTCTAGAATTAATGTAAAAGATCTATGTAAATGCATTGCTCGGCTGGCTTCTGCTGAGGGCCAACCGAACTCCCAGTGGGTAATGTAGTGCGGCGGAGTAATTACTTGTAAAAGTCACTGACGAAGTTCTGGTGCTTCGTCCACTTTTCCCTGTCCCTGCCCCTGCTTCAGTATGCTGACTTTAAATTTCGTTAAAACCCTTTTTAGTATACTTTCGTGATTTATGACTTTATGTTGTTTATGATGTATTTAATTTGACCATGTCTTTTTAAGAAATTTTTACTGCTTTTTTGCAGCTGTACGTAACTCCAGTGAAGAACGATTTAGTATTTTCTAAATATTAAAACTCCGTTTAAGTAAAATAAGCGGTTAAAATCGTGGAGGTTAAAATCGTCTTTATTTTTAAAATGTGAAAATCGTGATTAAATATACGTTTTAAAAGAACGTAAGAGGTTAAAATCGTGATTATATATATTTTTTGAAAGAGCGTAAGAGGTTAAAATCTTGATTAAATATACCTTTTAAAAGAGCGGAAGAGGTAAATCGTCATTAAATATATTTTTTAAAAAAGGTAAGAGGTTAAGATCCTGATTAAATACATTTTTTAAAAGAGCGTAAGAGGTAAATCGTCATTAAATATATTGTTATGGATTTCATATTTATTTGGCTATTCATTTAGAATTGTAATTAAAATTGCTTTATTTTCCCGTGCAACGCAGACGATTTTCGAAAAGAAAGCTACATCGAAAAAATAAAAATAAAAGAACGCGTGCGTTTAATATTTAATAAATAAATATCTCATAATTACTGTTGCCATCCAGAAAAATCAAGATTGTTCTACTGAATAATTAAAAAACTTATAAAAGCGGAAAGGAAACGCCTCATCTCAAGGACTATTTAAAAAGAACCAACGAAAAAATTTTCTCCAAAGCAGTGCAATGCGACTATGTGAATTACTCACAGATTTTCAATTACGAAGTCCTATATGAAGATCGATACATCAGACCACTGCTCACACCAATCTGCAAGACGACTAGTACTCTGTTTGTTGCTCCTCGGTCAGTGGTTGTCTTTTCTTTCAATCTGTCTGATTTCGAAAATTGTTGCATTTCGTTGTAGTTAGTCATAGTATTGCATTGATATTGGTTATTTTTCTTGTTGTATCACGGTATCGTTGTACATATTGTATCTGAATTTTGTATAGTTTTGAATTGTATCGTGCAAGCTCCTTTGTTCTTTAGGGGGTTTTCATCACTCATCTGGATCTGTGATTTTGTCATAGTTTTGCTTTGTTCCTGCTTGGCCCCTCTATTCTTTTCTCCTTTCCTCCGACTTCTCATCTGAGATTTCTCCACGTCTAGAACTCATTACGTCACGTGCCTTAAGGCTTTACTTCCTGAACCGGCAACATTGCTTCGGCAGTAGCCCGGTGATAATCAACAGTCTAAGTCTACCTCATCTCAATTGTAGATAGCTGTTTAAAGCGAACTGCTGTTTGTTTACTTAATGCTGTTATTGATTGTAGCGATGTCGCTGTGAGATAGAATTATTTTATCTGTTTTGAATTGAGTTTTGCTAAACGTTTGAGATATAGTAATATTGTACGAATATCTCTGAAGAAATATTTCAGCATTTTGATTTATTTCTTGGGGAAAGAATACATTTTTGTTAACTTTTTAACGACTTGTGCATTCAATCCATAACGAACCAGTACGTACGCAACAATTTTTAGTGTCGGAAGTGGAATTGAATGCCTTTAACTAGAGCAATGGAAGAACAATTAAGGCAGTTTATGGCAGCCTTTGCTGCATTTAAAGAAGAGATTAAAGCTGGCCAAGAATCCCTTAAAGAGGAGATGAAAGTAGGTCAAGAAAAGATAGAAGCTGGTTAAGAATCCGTTAAAGAAGAGATGAGAGCCGTTCAAGAAAAGATGGAGGAATCTGTTAAGGAAGAAATGAAGGCTGTTCAATAAAAGATTGAAGAAGGTCAAGAGGAAATGAAAAGAGAAATTACCAGCGTAATAGAAAATAAATTCGAGGCTATGGAAGGCAGAATTGACGCTGTTGAAAATAAAGTTGAACACATTGAAGAAATAGATTCTTCTGTAAAAGAACAAATAGAAGGAAGAGTTTCTGCTGTGGAGCAACGAATCTAAGGAAGAGTCTCTGCCGTCCAACACCAAATCGAACAAAAATTGATGACAAGGTTTCTGCGGTTGCGAAAGAAGTTGATACTTTAAAGAAATTCGTAGTGACGGCAGGAAGCAATTCGGATAGTTTCAAATTTCTACCCATAAGTGCTCGTCCGTCTCTGAAGCTATCCACATGATGGGAAGACCTCTTGGCAAGTGTATAAGACACAATTTTCTATAGTGGCGGATGCGAATGGATGGGATTCCCAAACTAAGGCCTGTTAACTCGCCGCTTCTTTGAGAGCAGATGCAGCGGATATCCTGCAGACTCTTCCCGAAAACCAGAGGCTAGACTTCGTAGCTCTGTCCGGCGCATTGCAGCTGCGTTTTGGGGAGAAATGTTTGAAAGACTACAGCAGGCTTCAATTGAAGTCCCGTCAATAGAAGCCCGCAGAAACACTCCAGGAACTAGCTATGGATGTTGAAAGCCTGTCTCACCTCGCCTTTACGAGCCGAGAGAAAGAAGGGAAATCCTGTCCCTGCAATACTTTATCTATCGCATCCAGGATCCTGAAATACAGAAAGCACTAAGATTGGCTGATGTGAAGGACGTAAAATGCGCTCTAGTGTGCGCCATGAAATTCGAGGCAGCCCAGCAAACAACTCTTAAAGATCGCTACCCAGTCAGAGCTGTGCGAGTCCACGAGCCCAGTGGATCAATTGATGGCTCGTTTAGATTATTTAACAAGACAACTGAATGCCTTGCAGTGGAATATTGGTAACAAGAAACCTACCGTAAAGTGGTAGAACTGCGGTGCTTTAGGACACGTGCGAAGGAACTGCCGAACACCCCAGAGCACGAAAAATAAGAGGGACGATATAAACAGTTAATTAAATGCCATGAAATGGAAAAGGGATGACAAGAAACTACAATGCTGGAACTGCGGAGCTGAAGGCCACGTACGAAGGAACTGCGGAACACCACGAGGTACGGAAAATAAGACCATTTTCCAGCAACGACGCAGAAAACAAATTAATGATCATATCGTCGTGGAGCAGAATTTGAGCGATAGTGAACAACCCCGTTTTAAAGCGCTCAAGCAAAAGTACATAAAACTCAAAACATATTCATTAAAAATTTTAAAAATATAGAAAAACGTTGAACACCAAATACAATTAAAACAGTTAAACAATTTTCTTTACAATTAAAATTAGAGTTTCTTATCAGAAAGAGACAATTCGGCCAGCGAGCATTAAGGCAGGTTTTCCGGCGCACAGATCTGAAAATTTGCTTTTCGTCCCACTCGACAAATAGGTACTGCAGGTGCAGAAACTGACTTTTTTCACTATTCTTCTAAGTTTCAAACGTAAAAAAAATGTGGCTGCTCCTAGGCTTAGTCTCACATACACAACTTTTAAATTGTTGACAACTCTAGAGCTATTGCATGCAGATTAACTAAAGCATAAAATCCTTGAAAGGAACATAAGAACACCATAATTCAATCATTTTTAAAGCAAAAAATGCACAATTTAGCAACATATAAGAATAAAAATTACTGAGTTCGCCGAGCCGAGTAATAGAACGGGTTACATATATGAGAAGATTTCTTTAAAAAAAGGTAAAAATGGAGTTTAAATGCCTCTTTATAGTTTATTTTCCTGTAAAGGTCGTAGCCATTAAGAATCTCGAATAAAGGCGCACCTGAGGTAGTACATGTAATCACTGGACAATATGCAAAGCATTGAAAGTAACATAAAAATGAAAAATATAAAAAAGATACGTTGATCTCCCAAGTTCAACGCTTCAAACAGAACTTATCAAGGGAAAAGTGTTTTGAAGCCTTGTACCAAGTTGATCGATGAGTTTCAAATACACGTTTCGTTCCTCTGAGACGTCTGAGATTCATGCCCGTAAAATTCGAAAGATTTTCTCAATTTAGAGTCCATCATTTAGAGACTCTCAATTCTCAGATCTTTTCCCGTTCCATATTCGCAACTCTTAAAGGGAATAGAAATCTTATAAACACAGATACTAAAAAAACAAGATAAGATAGGATACAATATATATATATATATATATGTATACAT
>KK117746.1:96796-112353 GCA_000611955.2 Stegodyphus mimosarum
ATATGTATACATACATACATATATATATATATATATATATATGCAATAAAAAAGCAAAATGTTAAAATTTAGAAGTACTCAAGTGAGAACAATGAGACTTAGGAAGGAAGAAATACTGATGGCATAGATACTTACGTAGAATTTGTGAATTTTTGAATACTTTTGCGATAGGAAGAGAACAACACAGCGAAATGAAATGGCGTCCGAGCAGTAACAGAGTTACAAGCGAAGTAAGCATTTATCAAAGATGGCAGCTCACCAAAGAGGAAGGTTTTGGTTTAAAAAGGTTTCAGTTCTCAGAGTTTATGTTCCGAAATAACTACGTCATCAACATTACGCAAGCTTTGTGGCATAGATTAATATACAAATGACGCAATCCAGAAATGTTTTTATTATTTTTAGAATGAAGATGAAATAACCAAACTAATAATGAAGTATTAAGAGGCTATTATTAAATTAAATATAAAGCTGATTTACATATTTTTTATCTTACACATGTATATATATACTTTTAGTGGTACCGATTATAACCAAACAGGGAGGTGCACAACTAATGTTATAGCAGTCCTATATACAAGATTTCAATATTCTGAGGCTATTCGTTTTTAAGTTTTGCGAGATACATACTTACGTACAGACCTCATGAAAAAATCACTTCAGAATCCATTTTAAACTAATCTAACACTCCGTTTTGGGAGAAAAAGTCCTTTATTCTGTCCTTACGTACAGAACGCAAGAGTTTGGCCCTCGTCCTGGGGCTGCCTTTCGATAGCGGTCAAAATGGATATTTCCGTTTAAATAAGACACCCGACATTCTTCGCAATTATTATACTTCCTTTACTTCGTACAAGGAAGTAAAAAAACGAATAAAGGAATCAAAAAAAGTTTACATTTGCGTATTAAAAAACTTATCATTAAATAGAATAAAATTTCTTATGAAGACTTTAATTGTACTTTCTGCTATAATTTATTATTATGCATAAAAAGAGTAAAAAAACTGAAAGTTTTCAGATTTTATATTACACCCAAAGGAGCTTTCCTTTTTCATTTACATATACATGCACATTTGAAGAGCATTTGGGCTAACGCCCCTTTGGGCTAAAATATTTAAAAACAGCATATCTTTAGAATTCGCAATAGCTAGTCTTGCACGCTGGAGATAAAAATATTTTATTCCTCACTGCTCGCTTTGAAATCGTTGAGTTTTATCAAAAATTCGTCAAAGTTAAAAAAATATGAAGCATATAACAAAACAAATTCGAAGTTCAAGATTCGGGCTTTCAGGTGACTATATTATTGTTCAGGACTAAGTTATTCAAAATCTGATGGCTCTAGGTATCGTTGTTTTTTTAGAATGCGATAAACATACATACATTCATGCAGATTCTTCATTATTTAATATTTTTAAATATATTACAGAGGGATAATATTTGTGGCAACAGTCTGAGAAGTGATACATCCGTTTATAGTGATTCGACGCAAAATGACATTTCGAGACTAATAGCTGTTCTGAGCTAACAAACTTTTGGGCTAAAAATTTCAAAGAAATTTCAATTTTGAATAAAATATCCATTTTTACCGCTGTCCAGTTTATTGAGTGATTTTCTTGCTTGACATCTGTAGGTACGGGCAGAATAAAGGACTCTTTTTCCGAATACCGATTGTAAAATGGATTCAGAAAAGATTTTTTCCCTGACGTCTTTACATACGTACGCCCATACGTATGTATCTCACATAGCTCAAAAACGACTGCCCGTGAAACGTTGAAATCATGTACATGGTACTGCTGTAACATGTAGTTGTGCATCTTACTTTTCGGTTGCAATCGGCCGCACCATACATACACATATTCCCACCTTGTTACCCGGCTCGGTGAGATCAGTATTTTTATTCTTGTATGTTGAAAAATTGGGAATTTTTGGCTTTAAAAGTGGTTGAATTATGTTGTTCTTATGTTGCTGTTAAGGTTTTAATGCCTTTAGTTAATCTGCATGCAGTAGTTGTAGAGTTATCAACAGTTTAAAAGTTTAAGTGGAGATAAGCCTAACGAGACCGCCATTTGTTTACATTTGAAATTCTTAGTAGAACAGTAAGTTAAGTCAGGTGTTGCAATTTTATTCGTAAAAATTGGTGTAAATTTTATAAAAATTTTAACTGTGTTTTGTGTTTTCGATTTTTCCGTGTTTTATAATTTTAACGAAGATGTTTTGATGTATGTTTGCCTTGCCGCGAAATGAGAACTGAATTAATAGCTTGAAAAATGTATCACTAATGACGCTGAAGAAAATGGGTTTAAATTAAACGCAGTAAAAAATGTGTATAACGCCGTAGATGGAAGTCATGTGGTTTCCACATCAGATGTTTTTTTAATCCCAAAAGAGCCTCGAACCGCGTTTTTTCTTTAATTCACTTTTCGTTCGAGTCTTTTGTCATTCGGAAAACCGTAAGTTATTATTCTTTCATATTTAATATGCCTGCTATTAAATAACAAACTAAGCAATAGCTGCAACTCTTTAAAATATTATTTTTACTTTTCAATCTTATTGATTTAAATAAAGATGCCTTTAATTTACGGTATTGTTTTTTAAGACATGAAATACTTTTTTAAATTACCTTGCATATTTTTTTACTGTTCAAATGTACAGAAGACATATATATAGAAGACATTTTATGTTAATATAAATGCATATTCGTCTGAACTATACCATGTTTCCCTATTTCACCTGAGCCACGTCTATTGAAAATCTCTACTCATAAACTATATTAAATTTTAAAAGATACCTTTTGGGCGGTGGTTAACATCTGAACCCTTTCAGAATTTTTTTTTTTGAATGCTTAAGTTTTATATAGCTGTATTTTTCTTTCAATTAGATTTTGTGGGATCAGCTGGTATTTTCGGGAAATATCTTCTTTCTAGTTCGTCTGTTTACGCCATTTTGGCAAAATGCTTTGCTTCTGATATATATCTCATCGCAAGAGCTTCATTCAAATTCACGCCCATCTAACCTTGCTTTTTAGCCTATTTTGAATGAGACCTGGATTTCTTCCTGTTACCGTGAATGAATGACGTAGGATAGTAACTGAAGAAAATCAGACATGCACCAGTGATATTTAATAACTCTTTTTAATATTTATTTCACGAGAAATAAATTAATTGCATAATACTCCAGGGATTATTGATAAATATATTTTCAGACAAAAGCCTAAAAAACATAAATACGTAAAAGGGTTATGCAGGTCGGCGCATTTTAATCGATGTCACGACTAATACCAGTAAATGCAATAATTCGTACTCTGGTCCTGGTTCAGATTTATATATTGCAAAAAAATAATTTGAATTTTTATAAGAATTTAGAGGCTATTTGCACTTTTTTACGAAGCGAAGGAGGTATTATAATCACGAAAAATTCCGGGTATCGTATTTCAAAGAAAATATCCATTTTGGCCTCTACTGAATGCAATTTAACGATGTTTCTGCTTCACATCCGTACATAAGGACAGAATAAAGAACTCTATTTCCCCAAACGAATTATAAAAACTAATTTAAAATGGATTCAGAAGAAACTTTTTCGTGGTGCCTCAACGAACGTCTGCATGCGTGTATCTCCCATATCTTAAAAACGAGTAGCGTCAGAACGCTGAAATTTTGTATATAGGACTGCTATAACATGTAGATGTGCACCTCCCTTTCTCCCTTTTTGTTTGCAATCGGCCTCACCAAAAGTATATATATATATATATCCTCTATGTTACTCGGCTCCTTGAGCTCATTTTTTTTTGCTCTTATATGTAGATAAATTGCGCATTTTTTGCTTTAAAAATGACTGAATTATGTTTTCTTAATCTTCCGGTTAAGATTTTCGTGCCTTTAGTAAATCTGAATGTAAGATTTGTAGAATTATCAACAATTTAAAACTTGTTTAAGGGCGGCTAAGCATAATGATTTTTCTCATGGCGGCCATATTTGTTTACATTTGAAACTTAGGAGAATATTGAATTTGTTGCCAATCTAGAGAAACTAAGCTTCGCAACAACAAAGATAACACCTTCTTTTATAATTACGAATTAAATCATGCCTAATCCATTCTGTAATTTATTCGAGGAAATAAATCTTGAAGATTTGCTTCGAAATTTTTAAAATATATATTTTGAGTTTTTATGTATTTTTTCCTTGTCGCGAAGTGAAAGCTGAATTAATTGAATGAGAAATACTGAATCGTCTGTGAAAAACGTTTTTTTTTTTTTTAAATTTCTTTTACACATCGTTTTAGATTTATTATAGCATTTGAATGGAATATATGGCAACGATTGGATAATACTTCAGATGATATAATTTTGGGCATTCTGAGTTATAAAATCAATGAGATGTAACGCTGTTTAGTGAACCTAGCGCGAGTGTGTCTATAGTAAACAAATACAAAAACAGAAATATAGTGACTTTTAAAAACTGCATTTATTCTATTGCGGTTTATGCGTTATCGACGAAGTAGGTTTAATTCAATCCAATAAATTTAAATGAAATGCAAGAAAAAATGCGTATAATTTAATATTCCGTTCAAGGAAGTCATGTGGTGTACAGATCAGATTTTTTATATGATTTTCATTGTATTTATACAAATATTTTACCTAAACTTCTTATTTAAATGTTGTATTTGATAACCCTTATCCTTCCTTATCTTTCTACACCGTGATTTCTAAGACAATAAAGCCCTTTGTCGTATCGGAAGATGTATTTTATCCCATTCTTCTTGAACAGCTTTCCAAAGTCCAAAGAGGGTTGTTGGTCGACGTTTCGTCAGTCCCCCTCTTAAAAATCCGAAAGCGCAAAAATCCATAAGTCGTACATTAAGAGATTTAGTAGTGATACGAGCGAAGGTTATAACCCTTAATAGCCATTTCTGTTCCATTTTTCCACGAAATTATCAGTGGATCTTTACTTGCTTTCAGTTCTATTGATTCTGTGCGTGAGCAGTAGGTATTTCATATTTGAAACTGGTAGTAAAATACACTGGTTATCTTAAATTAAGGAAAAACCCCCCAAATAGCGATAACTCTCTCAACAATAAGCCAAGTAAGAGTAGCTGAGTAAAACTGCAATACGCAAATTAGTGGCGCTGCACTCGGAATACGCCATCTGCGAGGAGCATAAAAGTCCATGTTTGAGAGCAAGCCCACATATTTCGCTGTGACAGTTACATCAAAAAATCTCAGATAGCTAATTCGTAACAATGACCTCCAGGCATGCTTTGCCTGCAGAACTACGATGGGGAACCATTGGGAGACTAGAGGCAGGACAAAGTCAAACAGAAGTGGCTAGATGGGTAAATGTGAGTCTTCCTGCAGTTCATAGACTTTAGAGGCCATTTCCAACCACAGATTCGGCATCTATGAGGTTCAGCCAAGGCCGGCCAACTGCTACGACAAGCGCCGATCACCGATATTTGACATTATGTGCACGCAGAAATAGAATCGCTACTCCGTCTCTTCTTACATCCTCCCTTGCTGCAGCCACCGGAAGGTTGGTATCAACGTCAACTGGGCGTAGAAGGCTTCACGAAGGTGGTCTGTATGCGAGGTAACCAGCCATTTGCGTGCCGCTCACGTCACGCCATAGGAGGGACCGTTTGCAGTGGACACGACAACGTGCCCACTGGATGCCTGATCAATGGAGGGCTGTTCTCTTTACGGATGAGTCCAGGTTTAGTCTAGAAAGCGATAGTAGGCGTTATGTGATATGGAGAGAACCTGGAACTCGTTATCATCCGTCAAACATCCGTGAAAGGGATGCATACGGAAGAGGCAGTGTCTGTGTTTGGGGTGGCATCTCTTTGCGTGGACGCACAGAACTCCATGTCTTTCCAAGGGAAACTATGAATACTCAGGTTTATAGAGATGACATCCTTGATGCTTATGTGCGCCCATATACCGGGGCAATAGGTGATGCTTTTTCTGTTACAGGACGACAACGCGAGACCACACAGGGCTCGCATCGTAGATGATTATCTTCAACAGGAAACAATTATGCGCATGGAGTGGCCAGCTCGACCCCGGACTTGAATCCTATCGAGCACGTTTGGGATGCTTTAGAGACGCGTCTAGCTGCTCTCAGTCCGCCCCTCAGACCCTTGCCGCGCTTGCAACTGCTTTGCAAAAGCAATGGCTCTCGTTTCCTATGGAACTGATAGACCGCATAATTAAAAGCAACACACATCGCTTTATGTGCTGTATTCCTTCTAGAGGCAATCGTATTCCATACTGAAGGTACTTTTCCTATAGCAAACTGACATCTTCGATTTGTTCATTTTATACACGTGCTAATTTCTATACTACCATAATTGTCTGGTAATTTCTTTTTATGTTTTTTGGTACCTTACTATGTGTTGCATATTGTGCGTAAATTTCATAAAATGCTACATGTAACTTTTTCAGTAATCCTGGTTTTTCTATTTTCTTTAATTTATGATTATCAGTGTACGTTCCTGATAATATGTGGAGTTGATCTTAACATATTCCTCCACTCTCTTTATTTTCGATTTGTCATTATATGAAAAACCAGCGAACAATAATAAATCCCCTCTAAAAACTTTCTTTAGATTCTCTGAATTATGTTTTAAGATTTTGTCTTCTCTTTGAGGATAATAAATGGATCTATTTTTATTGTAGTCGTTTAAATACACCCAAAATTAATCTATTGTGACAACATACATCCATTTTTGTTCGAATATACGGTTCAGATAAAGAGTTCTGCAGCGCGTTCTGCGTTCAGCGCTATGTCGTGGAGAAGATGATGTACACTGCGAAAAATAATGGGGGAAACAATTCTATATCTATCGTTCTACTGGGCCGATTGACGAAATTGGACTTGCGTTTTTTCATGTCTGGAAAGCATGACTTCGGATATGTATTAGGTTTATGTATAGCATTGTTCTAATATAGGTATTTCGACACAAAATCGGACTTTTTCAGAAATGACATGCCAAGTTTTTTCCATATTTCGATTCTACAACTCAAATTGTACCAAGCCAAGTTTTACAAAAATCACACGAGTAGTTTTTAAAAGATTAGCTCTCAAAATTTTACCTCCTTAATGTTAATTGAATCAGGTGTATATTTATTAATATCTTTTTTTATACAACTTATTTTAGTCTTCCTTTCATATTTCGATATTTATGTTCCTTCCAAATAAAATTCGCCCATTTTTTATGATTTATTTTAAAAATTTGTATTTTTAAATAATTTTTATGAATTTTTCGAAGACAATTTTTAATTATAACCTATAAAATTTTTGCTAGCATCTTAAAGTAGATGTATTTCTTAGCGTACCTGTAAAACATTAAAGTTTTTTATTAAAAATTTCCTAAGATATACGTGAATTTATATTTTGGCTCGTTTTGAAATTTGGAAAATTAAAATATAAGCGATAATAGCGAAAATGTGTTTTACACACTCTATTAAAATTATCTGAAAGCATGAGCGATGACATTTTTTCTACTGGTGGACAATACAAAACAAGAAAGGAAACTAGGCTGCTATAAATTAAAAAGTTCGCCCAGTGAATTATTCTTGGCGCAAACTGAAAAAAATATCCGCCAAGATAAACTTTTAAATTTCTCCATATATTTTTCACCAAAAATTACGAAATTTCATATCTAGGCATAATTTGAGTCGTTGAGTCGAAATATGAAAAGAAATTAGTATGTTATTTAAAAAAAAGTCCGATTTTGTGTCAAATCATCTACGTCAGGACAATGCTATATATAAATATAATATATATCCTAAGTCGCGCTTTCGAGTCATGAAAAACGCAATTTGAATTTCGTGAATCGGCCCAGTAGAACGGGAAATATAGAACTGTCCCCTTTCTATTTGTTTTTTCGCAGTGTACATTATGTTTTTTCGCCTTTTTAAGATTCAAATCAACATTAACCGCTTCGTTTACGGTTGATATTGAGCGCTTTAATGATTTCGACTTAAAGGAATTTCTTTTAACATAAAAGGCCGTAAGTTCGAAACATTCTGTCTAGCTGCAATTAAAAAAATCTGATGTGTACACACTTGACGTCCTTGTATGGAATATTAAATTATAAGTAGTTTTCCTGCATCTCATTTAAACATACTGAATTAACAGTTAACGAATTTTGAATTAAATTTACTTCGTCGTCGATAGAATAAACATAATGCACAAGAGAATAAATGCACTATTTAAAGTTCACTATATTTATTTACCATAGCCACACTTCGGCGCTAAATACATGCGATTTCACAGACGATTCAGCCTCGCTTACCTAATGCGCATGCTCCACTAATTAATTCAGTTCTCACGTCGCGGTAAGGCAAAAATACATAAAAATTCAAAATATTTTCATTAAAAATTGAAAGATATAGAAAAACATAGAACACCAAGTACAGTTAAAATAATTAAAAAAAAGACAATTTTTACAATTAAAATTACAATTTGTACTCAAAAACAAGCTAATAACTTAAACGATAATTCCAGAATGAATCAAGCATAATTTAATTTGCAATAATAAAAGAAGACGTTACTTTGTTGTTGCGAAGCTTAGTTTCTCTAGATTGGCAGCAAATCCACTATTCTGCTAACCTTCAAATGTAAACAAATATGAACGCTATCATAACCAAAAATTAGGCTTAGCCGCACTTACACAACTTTTATATTGTTTATAATTCCACAATTATTGCATGCAGGTTAACTAAAGGCACAAAACCGAAAGAAAAGAACAACATAATTCAATCATTTTTAAAGCAAAAAATGCACAAGTTATAAACATATAAGAATAAAGAAACTGAGCTCACTGAGCCGAGTAACAAAGTGGATATATATACATATATTTAGATACTTTTGGTGCGGCCGATTGCAACCAAAATGCGAGGTGCACATCTACATGTTATAGCAGTCCTGTATACAACATTTCAGCGTTCTGAAGCTAGTCGTTTTTGAGTTATGCGAGATACGTACATACATAGGTACGTACGAAAAAATCTCTTCAGTATCTATTTTAAATCAGTTTTATAATTTTTTTTTGGTGGAAAAGGGTCCTTTATTCTGTTCTAAATTGTCCTTAGATTCTGTTCTTAGATGTTACGCAAAAACATCGTTAAACTGCATTCGATAGCGGTCAAAACGGATATTTTCGTTGAAATATGAGACCCGAAATTTTTTGCGATTACAATACTTCCTTTTTATTTCGTACAAGGAAGTAAAAAGAATTTCAAAGCAAGCGATGTTTTTATAGCAAAGCAAAATCGTCTGAAAAATGTTCAAAAAGCCTCTTCATTTTATTATAATTTTGCTATATATACGTATATTGTAATTTTATTGTATATATATGCTGAATGTATGTGTTCGCTATACAATATTTTACTGTAATTTCATTTCCTAATCAGTACAACTAAATGCTAATATACCCTTATAATTCACAAGAATAAACAGGAACTTAAAGTGGTTATTGGATGGTGTTCTGGAGTAATCTTCTCTTCTTCAATAGATGTATTCCAGAACTGTCTCTGTTTTAACGCTTTCATTATAATGAAATGCCATTCCTTCGCTGCTCAACCCATCTCGCTCTAAACCTTCCCAGAACGACCTAAATTCAAGGAATCGTTCTCAAAGGCTCTTTTGAAAGAGAAACTTTTGTGGGTTTCTAAAGGGTCATTTCTAATGCTATTCGAAAGATGAATGTCTTTTACTGCCAATTTACGGCACAGGCGGTTCTGAATTTAAAGCGGTAATCACTTAGAATAGTAGTTTCGAAATTAAAGTCATCCACGAATACGTAATCTGAACTCCGTGTGAAGGTGAAGTTGTACATCATCATTTAAATTAGGCAAAATTCAGATTTAAACTGGTATTAATTTTAGCGGAATGCTATATACATTTCAAGAGAATATAAAAAAGATCACTCTTCTTCAAGAAGGACGTTTTCTACAATGAGTAGTCTAGAATATAGCTTTATGAGGCACTTTTTCCCTCCTTTCAGCATGTCTTCGTGATGTAATTGGAAGCACACTCGAAACGTATTCCAGAGGTCCAGGTGTCGAGTGACGTTTAGGGTAGAATTTGAATAAAACTCTATTGGTTTCCGTAGCGATCAGAACCAGCTCCCTGTTCTTCAGCAGCAAAATTCAGCTGCTCCTGAAAAAGAGGGACCTGTGTCTCATCGCCCTCGAAATTCCCATTTTTGTTCAAAATGTATGCTAAACGTGTAAGGAATGATTTCCTGCCTTAGCCTGCGCTATCGTGGGGTAATGAAGGTTTCGTTCGGTTTATATGATTATGGCAAAACAGTCGAGGGCTCTTTGCCTAAAGGGAGGTATGCCTTCTTGGAGGACTTTCTAATCGTATACCCGTTGCACATGGGGGACACACCGAAGCTCTAATATAGCCAGCCCGTTCGGGAGATTCGAAACTGGGACCGAACTACCAGCGTTCAGGGATTTTACCGCTCGGTCGCTGGTATGTGGTGTAATTAAGAAGCTTTTTCGGATGGTCAGCAGAACGAATCGCGGCGAAGGACATTGCTGATTATCTCACGTTCCCTGTTCTAAGAAATATAAAAATATTTATATTTCCTGGCTCTAAAAAATCAAAAGACTATACAAGTGGCGTCCGACCTAAAATATGCTGAACAATAATTTGTTACCACCTAAATTTTGGAGACTGGTTCACCTTCTTCCTAGTCGCCCTTTTAGTGAGAGAGAATGTAAGGAGTGTCTTCCTTAGCGTGTGCCTCCGGAGTGTAATTGGAAAGCACGTCCGGCTGGCAATTGGAAGGTCCACAGTTCGAATCCCAGCCAAGATATCGCTCGTTTTAGGTATTTTCTGCTTCCAGAGCCTAATGGTCTCTACCAATTAAGATTGCTTTTTTGCCTAATTTTAAATTTTAAATTTACGTGTTTCTCTTCCAAATTAACATTAGTTTTATATTAAATTATAATATTATAAGTAAACGTTACTTGCTACACCTTTGTAAATTGTGCCAATTGTGCCGTTAGTTGCTGAAGTTTTTCTTTTTTGTGTGTGTGTGTGTGCGCGCGTGTGTGCTTTGTAGATTCAATGTAATTTTATGGTTCATAGAGGTTTTATTCAAAGTACACACGAAATTAGGTCTTTGCAATTTCGATTAACTCTAAAGCTGAAGTTTCTCTGCAAATAACATTTTTCATTACTCCCTCGTCCAATTCCAAAGGTAATGTTTTATGGGTAAATATATTTAATGATAATGTTTATAAGCAATAAAATCTTTTTATGTCATGTATAAATTTGTTATACTCATATAACTACAAGAGCCTGTTCGCACATTTCTTAGACGATACCGCTTTTCTAATTTAATTTTAAATTTAATTTTTTAATTGCTTGAAAACGTAAATTATTGTCTGCTACTTGACAGATTGCCCATGGTAAAGTCCCTGCATGAAGCTAATTCGGTCCGAGGTTCGAATCCCGCGAACGGGCTGGCTGCATTGGTGTTTCCGTGGTTTTTCCATGTGTAACGCGTTAATACCAGGCAGTTTCCCTTAGAAAGTCCTCCACGAAGGCATCCTTCTCTTCCCTGCAGTGCCTTAGGGCGGAACACGTAAATAATAATAATATTTATGAAACATATAATAATAATACTTGATAGTTTGGGCTTCATGCAAAATGGGGCTTTTAAAGAAGCAATGAATAGAAGGCTATGCTCTTTTAGAAAAGCATTGTTCCTATCTATTTATTAAAAGAAATGTGCTGTGAAAGGGTTAGTTTCCAATATCTAAAGCTACGATCGGTAATACTGATAACAAGAAAGGAAAAAAACACTAAAGTTTGGCTTCAAGTGGAAATATTGTTCCAAAAACGTATTTAAGGCAACAAATGAAATTTTTCGAATGTTCGAAACGTAAGATCTTTAATTTTAAAAGAAAATCCCTCAACTCAAAGGACAGTTTAAAAATCATTAAAATGCTGAGTGGCAACTGTAAACAAAATGACTAATGCTGATTTGAATCTTAAAAAGACGAAAACACTTAATGTACATAATCTCTCTGCGTTACATATCACCGAATACAGAAAGCGGTGCATAATTCTTTAAGAGAAACATTTATCGGAATAAAAATGGAAAAATATTGTCGAATCTTGGGCTCACTTAAGTGATAGCTACAACAAAAGATCCATTTATTATCATCAAACAGGAGGAAAAATTCTTAAAACATGCTTCAAGCAATCTAAAGAAAGTTTTTCAAAGTATGTTTTCGCTATGGTAAACAAGTGCAGTGAATTTTAAAGAGTGTATTTATTCTACTGTGGTTTATGCGCTATCGACGAAGTAGATTTAATTCAGTCCAGTAAGTTTAAATGAAATAAATGCGTATAATTTAATATTCCCTAAAAGGAAGTTATGTGGTGTACACATCAGATTATTTTTTATTTTAACAAAAGGGCTTTGTTCCTAAAGGACTACTGTTTTCGTTTTGCGATTTTGCGTCCGAAACATTAAAAGTCTGAGTCACTTTTCAAACTGTTGCCACGAAATATCGCAGCCATGTATTATCTTCTCTACATATAATAAAACAAAGTGTGTGTGTGTGTGGGCGTTCGTGCGTGCGTGCGTGCGTGCGTGTGTGTGTGTGTGCGTGCGTGCGTGCGTGCGTGCGCGTTGGTGTTGTAAATACTGGTTAAATCATCACGCCTGTACATGCCCACTTGACAGCGATGTTGACACTACTTCGTAAGATATATATATATATATATTCTGTATATCTATATGTATATATATAAATATATATAATTAGAGTTCGTGGCTACCATCGAGCCACGAAAGCTGGCGGAGATCTTGCCAAAGATGCGTGAATGATTCACGTACAATTCTGTAGAAACTGAATCCTCTTTATTTAATAAAAAATTATTATTCAGCCAGTTTTGTTAAGAAGGCTTTAGTAGAATTTAGCTATTTTGTTGGATCCTCTGGTCTCCTCAAATCTCTATTTTGAACGCTATGACAACTGATATTCCGTAAGTAACGATTCAAAATGAATTATCATTATTGAATGCCATATTCAACTGATTATACGGAAAACATAAACAAAGCCTTTTCTTTAAGGCAGAATTTAATAACTTTGAAAATATTACACTGCTTGCTATTCTGTAGATCGGTCGCAAAGTTTCCCAATACGCAGGAAAATATTTTTACTTACTGTTTAAGAAAAACGAAATGCGGCTTGTCTCTAAAAAATTAGAGTTGTATCAAAGGAAAGCCGACGTGTTATGAGTGTGTCATCCCGTCATTTTATTATCCACTATTTAGAGGTAAATTGCGCTCCATGGAGTCGGGTCCATGGAGTCTTTTACGGTCGACGGGGCAATACAATAGTACCCAATTTCTTTTTGGGTTTTTAGCTTTGTTATCAAGCATCCCTTTCTTCGAATGTGTACCACATACCATTCAGCAACAAAATCACAAAATATTAAAAACAGCGTATGTTTAAAATTTCCAATAGAGTTGTATGGATTGACATATATTTTCTTTAAATCTGGTATAATAGTTATTTGAACACTAGTCGTCCTAGCGGCCTGCCGATAAGACTTATCATAAAGGAGAAATAATATGTAATGATTTTTAACTGTAGCGTTTCTTAAAAATCTATTGCTTTCAAATACGTTGTAAACAAATTTCTCCAAAATAGCCCATTTTGTGGATAAAATTGAAAGGTATAGTACATTTTAGCAATGGCAGCACTCTTGCTCGTCAAAGTTAAAATTTTGTTTTCCAAAAAGTGTTGCTTCTTCTCGCTTTTACAAACTCAGCGATTTGAAATCGAAAAACATTCGTTAAATTTTGCAAAATATGAAATAAATTAAAATCAAAAACAAGGTGCCCATATTCAGACTGAGGAGCAAGTGATTGTAAACAAATTTCTCCAAAATAGCCCATTTTGTGGATAAAATTGAAAGGTATAGTACATTTTAGCAATGGCAGCACTCTTGCTCGTCAAAGTTAAAATTTTGTTTTCCAAAAGTGTTGCTTCTTCTCGCTTTTACAAACTCAGCGATTTGAAATCGAAAAACATTCGTTAAATTTTGCAAAATATGAAATAAATTAAAATCAAAAACAAGGTGCCCATATTCAGACTGAGGAGCAAGTGAATTGAAAATTGAGTGACCTGTTCGTGCTATCGTTTTCTGAAGGCAATACCCAGTGCGAAATCATAATTTACGATTATACGCTTTTTTAAATAAAATTTCGATGCGACCGAGAAACTATCTTCAATACAAGTTACTGAATGAAAACATTAACAAGAATCAAATTTAGTAGAGCAAGTGGTGACAATGACTAACTATATCACATTTAAATTAATCTTACAAAATCATATTCAACCGAATACTTCGTACATCCACAATCTTCTCTACATATAATAAAACAAAGAGAGAGAGTGTGTGTGTGTGTGTGTGTGTGTGTGTGTGCGTGCGTGCGTGCGTGCGTGTGTGTGTGTGTCTTTCGTTCGTGTTGCGAGTAAGCTAATAGACCCAGGGCCACGAAATTTGGTACATAGGTGTATCTACACAAGAGCCAGTGCACCTCGAAGCGATTTTTTCGAAATTCGAATTAGAATTTTTTTATGTTTAAATTGTTTTGTGACCACGGCTGTGAGCGGCCTGGGTGGCTCCCACTCCTTGGTCTCTCCTGCTTCAGATAAGGGTGGACGTGGCGCCATACCAATTAACCATAATGGTAGAGGGGTGGTGCCCACGTCCTCCGTCGCTTATCCTCTTATGTTTTGTGACCAAATCGCATCATTTTGAGACATAATGGGCTACAGGAAAGCGAGATTTCACTCTATACATTTCATTTTTACATCGTCGTGAAGCGTAGACACTTAGCCATTTTACGAACTTAAAATAACTAAAATAATAAATTTCGTATTTCAATAAATCGATTAAATACGAATTTATTTAGGAAGGTGAGCTTAACACCTTTTCAGCGGAATGTTTTTTAAAAAAAAACTTATTTTAAAAAATGTGCTGTTTATTTTCCTTTGATTTTTGGACACGTTGAACTGTAATCATTTCGACTCCTTTTAAAAAAAAGAATGTTGAAAAAATAATAATCTTTTGTATTTTTTTAAAATTTTTTAAATGAAGCTTCCGAATACGCTTCTCACATCTCAGATATTTTAAAATGTAGTTTTGGCAACAATTTTCCATTCTTATTGTTGTTTATGGATTTTTGATGAAATTGCATCATTTTAATAGTTTCATTCTTTTAAAAATTTCGGTTTGGCAACAATTTTTCATCGTATTTCTTATGTTACTGTTTTTAAGAGACTGAAAAGTTTAAGAAATTAAAAAATTGTTTCTTTTTACAACGGTAATGTTTAATTACTTTATTAGGATAATTAACATTTGTATCAAGGGATATTGCTTATTTCATTGTAATATTTTATATTATGTTTTAATTACATATAATTTTAATTATAAAAAAGTTTTGCATGATATTTTTTAATCCGTTTAAGTTCTTAATCTGTTTATACCATTTGAGTTCTTAAGATTTTGCAAAGGGAAGTTG
>KK117746.1:127354-147934 GCA_000611955.2 Stegodyphus mimosarum
ATCCTCCCAGAATCCCAACCGGGCCTGGCATACGATGAAGTCCAAAGACGAGGGTTCTCCATACGAGGTAGAATTGAAGATGTAATATTTTCTTTTCGAATAATATTTCAAATAAGAAATTCGTTACCAAAGTTAAAAAGCGGTGGGGAAAGTATAACTGAATAAATCATCCTGCATCTTTATCCTGCTTTCATTTGCAACTATGTAGATTATCATAACAATTTTTATTAGAATACGTGCTGTTTTGCTACTTAGTAAAATGTCTGTACATTGTATATCATCTCATAAAATAGAAATTTAAGCTGTATTAGATAAATTGTAAGATTTTGAGCTCTCCTTGCCACGTCCCTTATGGTGTAATTGGAAGGGACGTCCGACTAGAGTCGAAAGGTACGGAGTTCTAGTCCCCAAAAGGGCACGGCGCATTTTTCGCGTCTCCTGTTTCGACAGATCTAATGATTCTACAAAACATACGCAAGCTATTTATTGAAATACTTATCAATCATATATTTATTATAATTTTATATGAATATAAAGTCTATTCATGTCATTCCGCACAAAAAAAAAGGAGGGAACACTTTTCTGTATCTCCCGTTATATAGAGTCGATTGATGAAATTTAACTTCCGTTATCATGTTCCAAAAGTGCTACGTAGGACATATACTATTAAATTTTTATACAGGTTTGTTGTAAAATAGGTATTTTGACACAAAATCGTACTTTCTCTGAAATGACATGCAGGTTACGTTTTTCCATATTTCATTTCTACCACTCAAATTACGCCAAAATATTAAATTTTGTAAAATTTGGTGAGAAACTCAACGAGAAATTCAAAACTTTATCTTGGCGCACTTCTTTCGGCTTGCGCAAAGAATAATTCCCCTTTGCTAAATTCTTACTTTATTGTGACCTCTTTTCCTTTCCCTTTATTCATTGTTCGACAGCGAAAACAACGTGCATAGTTCATTCTTTCAAACAATTTTAACAAGTGCGTAAAGCACGTTTGGCTTTATTACCGCTTATAACAAATATGCTGAATTTCAAAACGCGCCAGTACGTAAATTCACTTATATCTTAAAAATTTTTGAATAAAAAAACTCTAATTATTTTTGCAGGTATACTTAGAAATACATCTATGTTAACATGATGGCAAAATTTTGATAGGCTATAATTAAAATGTTTTCTCGAATAAGTAATAAAAATTACTAAAAAATACAAATTTAAAAAACAAATCGGAAAATATCTACGAATTTTGTTTTGGATTGAACGTAAATTTCGAATCGTGGAAGAAGATGTCGAGTAGGTTTAATAAGAAAAGAGATATTAATAAATATGCAATCACACATTCCAAATTCAATTAACATTGAGGCGCTAAAACTCTGAGAGCTAATTTTTTAAAAACTACTCTTGCGGTTTTTGCAACACTTGGCAGTTTGGCATAATTTGAGACGTAGAATGGAAATATGGAAAAAAAGTGGCATGTCATTTCAGAAAAAGTCCGATTTTGTGTCAGAATATCTAAGTTAGAAAGTTACCTAAGTTGCTAAATTTGATACACATTCTAAGTCACGCTTTTGGGACATGAAAAACGCAAGTTAAATTTCGTCAATCGGCCCAGTAGAACGAGGGATGTATTACAACTCTCTCTCTTTTGTTTGGCTGTGTATATGTGTGTGTATGTATAAGGTGTATTAGCGAATACATAAATAGATGTGTGATTGCATAAATGAATGAAAGGAAAACAAAGTTAGTTTCTCTGATTGTTGTTTTTTATCTTACAGAGCTTGTCGGCGCTGCAGGATCGGCTCAACACAGACGGCAGTCCGAAACATCAGTACAAGATGAGAGAACTCAACCACATCGCGGAGAAGTTGGGTTGTACTATGACACAGCTCACAATCGGCAAGTGAATCTTTTCCCTCTCTACATTTGATGCAACCTCGTTAGAAATAACACGGGGATTAATTACGCTGTCCATCATCCATAAGTACTGTCACACATTGTGGTTAATTACACCGATCTTCAATCAGTAACAGTTCTTTCTTCTCCTATTGCTTTCTAGAGTATTTCTTGCAAATTTACTGTAGTTAATTTGTATAGTCGTGAACATTTTAGGAAATTTTCCAAAATGCTAAATGATTTCGAGCAAATATACGCAGTGTTTCCTTTGTCTGTGCATATCTCATTATAAATGTCCTGAAAGTTTAGCATTTCTGATACCAACCATTTTCTTTTTTCCCTAGCATGGTGCCTGAAAAGCGAACAAGTACAGTGTGTACTACTAGGAGCCCTCTCCGTCGACCACTTGTACGACCAACTTCAAGCCTTGCAGGTGAGTTTGCAGAATGATAAATGCCCAATAACGAATATACTGTCCCTCCCTCTAAACCTTTTCTTGAATTAACAATTTGAAATGGATAGATTGAAGAATAAATCTAGTTCTACAAGTAATGTATTGACAACATTATAAAAACCTTTTGTTTTACTCTTAGTATTTTATGGGCGTGATTTTAAAACGCGCGTTTCTATTGAAGCTAATCTTACCAGTCCCCCATCTTAATTTGGAAAGCTAGTAATCTTGTTGCCACTTCCTAACACATTCATTCCATATACATAACCCAAGGCTTCTCGAGAAACTTTAGAGCTAAATGTCAAGGATGAGAAAAGTCGGTACTTTCCTATATAATAAAGCACTCAAATTTATCTGTTTATAAAAGTTAGCATAGGCTGAAAGCAGTCAGATTGATACTTATATTATTTTTAGGGATACATTTAAGAAAATTTTCACCAGAATTATAATGAGTGGCCCTTGAAGCAATTTCCTGCTCATTGAGTATCGCTTAATCCTTTTACCTCAGTTATGTTGAACGATATTCCTTTGAGTTCCCTTCGTAACGCTACGAATTATTGTTTTTAATGGACCCATGGGGGTATCCGTGGGAAGATATGTACGTGTTTACTTACGAAGAGAGATGAGGAAACTGATCACGTTTCATTTTACTGTAAAGAAAAGCATATTTTTTTAAAAGAAGAACCATATCGAAATTGTGTTTTAACTTAAAGAAACTAATATATTACCTAAAGGGTGCTCGTAAACTGTTTCAACAAAATGCCATCCATCAAGATGAACAATATTTACTAAGAAACTTATGGTCAGATTCCGCTCAGAGGGTCAGTAAAGCATAAAGTTAAATGTTCACCGGGATTTTCAAAAGTGAGGGAAAACAAAAGAGAATTAACGAAATTATAATTAGCACAATCTTATCAAATCACAGAAAGACTCGATATAGGTGCTCAAAGTGGCGTCCAAGAGATGCGTTGCTCAGTTAGCACCAGCGAATGAAAGTTCGTGGGATCCACTCATAGAACTCCTCGAGTCATGTTAATCTTGTCTGCTACAATAACGATTTTGGCAATGAGATGTTCCACGGATTCCTCAAATGTCTCTTACACCAATGATTCCATGTGCCCCGGGAGACGAATTCTAGTGGAATTTAGATCCGGTGAACAGGAGGCTAAGCTACGTCTCCACAACGTCCAGTCTACCGTTTAGGATGCGCGGCATTCAGGAAGAATCGGATTTTTGAGAGTGCTGAGATTCAGTCATGCATAAAATACATGTCCCTCCGTGTGGTGAGGGGAAAGTCTGAAACAAACCGAAAAGCGCTTGCTCCGGAAAGGTATGATATGCTGTCCCGGTGAGACGCCCTGATAACAGGATTTGATAAGGGATTCCCCAAGCAATCATGCTTATTAAAGATAACTGCCCAGATGATGGGGATTAATATAGGTACCCAGACGTTCACGGTAAATTTTTGGTGGAGTTTGTATAGGAGAAATGAAGGAGCGGTTCCTTTCAACACAGATATATTCGTTGGGAATGTAGGAAATGCATTCAGGGATAAAAAAAGGCTTCATCCGGTGGAATAATATCACTCAAATAAAAAACGTGAAGTTGCCATCTGTGGAATTGATGCCATTTGTGGAATAAACATCTTACAAACTTCGTATAACCAGACATTGTCTTGGCAATCCAAGGTAGAAAACGCCGTCAGGATTCTTACTAGTTTCACTGTATGCCGGAATATCATGGTAATTACGCCGGAATATCATGGGAACTTGGAACTGGATGGTATGGCAGTCTTTGCTTTTACTGCCTATCTTGGAGAGGTTATTGAATTTCGCAAGCGAAAAAGCTTCGCCATGTAAGCGCAAAAAATACAGGTACAAAAAGGACTCATCTTCGGAGAGGAGATGGAAAAATAGACTTTCGAGCAGCTTTGTAAAGCTGAAAGTAGTTCTTTCGTCACAGCCAGTCACCTGGGAGGTCACCCTCCCAAGTACTGACCCCGAGTACTGCATCTTGAAGTGCGAAGGCATGAAAATTATGTAAGTTGAGAAAAAATTAAAATCTTTACTTAGCTTACTAACACTGATCATTGAAGGAAAATTCTAACCAAGGAGGAATTCTGATTATGGAAGGAGAATTCTGATCGTTGAAGGAGAATTGTTCTGCTGCTTGGAAGCTAAGAATTAATTTGTCTGACATATATCTTCTGTTTTTTATTTTTTAGATCATAGCCAGAAGATTTTGGAGATAATCTAGGATGCCTGAATTTTCGAATATTTCCTTAATTGGATTTAAAGTATCATTAGTTAAGAGCTGCTTCTTTAAGATTTCTCTAAAGTTGGACTTCTTAGTGGTGTAACTTATATTTGGTTTTGAATTTGGATATGGTGGAAAATTTACTTAAAAAATAAGTTTAAAAAAAAGGATAAATTAGGAGTCGGGCATCTTCTCTTGCCTCTTAATATTTTTCATATTGATATCGTCGAGTCTGTTAGATATTCCTGGCAACCAGTGTAGGAGCTTACATGTGTTTTCTGGCAAAAAAACGCATCTGGGAGTGTCATCTTTCTTTAAAATGCATTCTGTTCTTCCGATGTTCTTTATCGCATTTGCAACATCTAACTTTGTGAAAGCATCTCTGTAGAGTGTGCCCATACCGGTGACATTTAAAGCACTGGGTAAGGCGTCTTCCTGTTTTTCGGTATTTCTCGATCTTAACATGGAAACTGAAAATATTGTTAACATAGAAAATAGCATTGCCTTCGAGTGTGTTATAAAACTCATTAAAGTAGATAGAGAGCTTCTGATAAGTTTCTTCTAATTTTTGGGTAAACTGCTTCACTTTTCGTACTGGACATTTTCTATCTGTTAGATTTTTGAAAATAGCATCTTCTAGGATAATTTCAGAAATATTTTTAAAACGGCTTTTGTGATACTCTCTTGTTCTACTTCCACTGGGGACGAGGACCGGCCATTTTTATACTATTTGCAATGCCACCTAGCGGCTCGCCATTTGCGTTCCGCCCAGACGTTCTAAAATGAATATTGCTTGTATAGCTGCATTCTATCACCCCGTAAAGTTTTGCCCACTTTTCCAGAATCACCCTATATATGTGGAATGGTTTTCTTTATATAATGGATTTTGTTATGGAATGTCTTTCTTGTGTTTCTTCGTACCTTCAGTTAACACGATTTCATTTAATCTTGCTGTATACAGACCTTGTAAAGCTAGGAATTCCTGTATTTCGTTTAGGAATCATAGTCAATTGTGATATTTTTTTTCTGTAGAGTTTTTTAATTTTAATTTTTAATTTTTGATATCACGCTATATTAATTGTGATAGATGGTCAGTTTCCGCGCAGAACCAGTTTAATTTATTGCTTAACACCACTGGCGTTGCATTATCAGTAAATTCAGATTAAAGTTATTCGTTCGGAAACGTATCTTCGTTGAACAATCATTACAAAATTTGTATATGGAAAAGAAACGGCGAGATATGCTCATTTATGATAGGAAAGCTATGTTGAAAGTTAATGATCTATATATCTGAATAGATAAAAAAAGTTTTAGTAGCCCTTATGCATTGTCCACTATTGACAATTTATTTTAATGGAATGGTTGTTGACCGCTACTATTGACTGTATCTACAATGAATAAAATGAAAAAAGAATCTAAAACCGCAAGAAAAAAAATCAAAAAAATATAAAACTACAAAAAAAGTATATAAAAACTAATATTTTATATTATTAATTTTAACTTTTTACTCTATCCCTTTCTCGAGGGCAAGTGGCTCCCTCTAGTGTGCATCAAGTAAATTAACATGCATTTTCCCTATTTCTGCTCACTTTATTTAATTCTGATGAAGAGGTAAATGGTTTTGAACCATAGGCATTCCGTAATACAAAATCATTGGATTGGCAGCCGCAAGAAAACTTTAAACCAGGAAACAAAAGAAGTGTTATTCTACAAATAGCTTAAAAGTTGCCTAGCATTTTGTAACGGAAGCTAGCTAATTTGTGAACAATAAGCTTTTAAAATTTATTCTTTTTCCTTACGGTATCAAAGTATCCCGACGGCATATATGGTATGCTTCTCCGTTTTATCACTTTCAAAGCATAACCGCCGTTCAGGAATTCGATATATGATTTTTATGCAAAAAAACATTTCGAGATTTCATATGGCACTTCGAAATTCATAATAACACTATTAATATTTTAACTTTAAATTTTGGCGCTTATAGCTGTTTCATAATGTTTTTATTGATCATTTGACCGCCCTAGGCTCCGAGCTTTTGCACTGTTCCAGATCCTTATCTACAGAAATCTCTCAGTAATGATTAAATTTGTCAAAATATGAACGGAAATCGTGCCGCGTATTAATATGTATGCTATGGTGCTGCCATCTATGTTGAGAAATTATAACTAAACCTGAATTTTAGTTGATTAGTTAGCTACTGTTGAATTTTATGTAATCTACTTACTGTATACTAATACACTCTGCACAAAAAAGGGGGGACAGTCTCCCGCTCTACTGGGCCGTTCGACAAAATAGAATTTTTATTTTTCATGTCTCGAAAGCGCAACTTGGGATTTATATTACATTTATACACAGCATTGTTCTAATATAGATATTTTGACATAAAATCGGACTTATTCTGAATTGATATAGCAATTTTTTTCTGCATTTCGATTCTGAGACTCAAATTATGCCCAAATATTAAATTTTGTAAAATTTCGGGAGTTTAAAATCGAGAAAGAATAGAGAAGTTTAAAAACTTATCTTCGTGCATATTTTTTAGTTTGCACCAAGAATATATTATTTTATGTATAACTGGCAAAATTCTTAATTTATAGTAAGCTAGTTCCCTTTCCCTTTTCATTTTCCACGAAGAAAAAAAAAGGTGCAGCGTTCATTCTTTAAAATAATTTTAACAAAGTGCGTAAAACACGTTTGGCGTTATAATCACTTATAACAAATAAGACAAACTTCAAAATACACGAGTGTATAAATCCACGTATGTCTTTGGAAATTTTGAATTAAAAACTCTGAATTTTTCTAAGTGTGCCTAGAAATACATCTACTTTAAGCCGATGGTAAAATTGTATACGTTATACTTCAGAAATGTTTTCAAAAAATTTATAAAAATTACTAAAAAATACAATTTTTGAAAAGCAAATAAAGAAATAGCTGCGAATTTTCTTTGGATTGAACCTAAATTTCGAACTGTAAAAGAAGGAATCAAATAAGTTTATTAAAAAAAAAGGGATATTAATAAATATATACCAACTTTAATTAAAGTTCAGGAGGTAAAAGTTTGAGAGCTAATTCTTTAAAAACTACTCATGCGATTTTTACAAAATTTCCGAAGTTTGGCATAATTTGAGTCGTAGAATCGAAATATGGAAAAAAATTGACATGTCATTTCAGAAAAAGTCCGATTTTGTGTCAAACTACCTCTATTTAAACAATGCTATATATAAATCTAATACTTATCCTAAGTAGCGATTCCGAGACATGAGAAACGCAATTTGAATTTCGTCAATCGGCCCAGTTGAACTTGAGATATAGAACTGTCTTTATATATATATATATATATATATATGTGTATTCTGGTTAAGGTTTTTATGCCTTAGTAAACCTACATGTTATAATTGCAGAACTGTCAACAATTTTAAAGTTGTTTAAGTGCGGTAAGCCTAACTTGTTTTGCCATAGCAGCCATATTTGCTCATATTTGAAACCTAGCAGAATAGTGGATTTGTTGCCAATCTAGAGAAACTAAGCTTCGCAACAACAAAGATCACGCTTTCGTTTATTATTGCGAATTCAATCATGCTTTGTCCATTTTAGAATTTTTTCGAGGAAATAGGTGTTTAAGATTTACTTTATAATTTTGAATATAGATATTTTGAGTTTTTATGTATTTTTGCCTTGTCGCGAATTGAGAACTGAATTAAGTGAATGAGAAATACTGAATCGTCTGTGAAAAACTTTTTTTTTGTTGTTGTTGTTTAATTTGTTTGATACATCGTTTTAGTTTTATTACAGTATTTAAATAGAAAATGTGGCAACGATTAGATAATTTTTCAGATGGTATACCTAATTTTTGTGGATTCTGAGTTATAAAATGAATGAGATGTAACGCTGTTAAATGAACCTAGCGCCAGAGTGTCGCTATGGTAAGCAAATATGTTTTATTTTAAAGACTGCATTTATTCTATTGTGGTTTATGCGCTATCGTCGAAGTAGATTTAATTCAAAACAATAAGTTTAAATTAAATGCAAAATGCGTATAATTAAATATTGCCTACAAGAAAGTCATGTGGTGTATACATCAGATTTTTTATATTTTTCATCGCATCCTGAATATATTAGTGAATAGCCATTGCATTCAAATAAATATTTATTTCAGAATTTAACTTTGGCAAAAATTAGTAATTTTATCAAACCAAAAGTACTATGTTGTGTTCCTTTGTTGACAGATCATTCCTAAGCTCACGACCAACATATCCAATGAGATTGAGAAGATCCTCGATAATAAGCCGACAAGGCATCCTCTGCAAAGGTGACTAGCGCAGAGTCGAGGCCCTTCTGCGGACCTCGGCTCGCCGACAGACCAACCTCTGGATGCTCTCAAGGGCAGAGACACCAACCACACGGCTACCTCCCCGACTGGAGAGCCCGGCAACGACCAACCGGCTACTAGCTTCATGGACACTCTCAGAGCCACTTGCGTCGTGCAATGACCACTGAAAGAATGTTTCAGTTTTGACTTTCCCTCTTGCATGCAGAAAAATTTCTTTATTGCCTTCCTCTGCATTTTCGTACAAAGCTGGATTTGTTCATATTGTCCAACAATGATCTGTGCAAGGTTGCCAGAAAACACGTTTGCAGTGTAATTGACTTCATAATGGCGTCAGTAACAAGAGGAAAAGAGTGAGGTTGATATTTAGTTAAACTTTAGCTCAAAATTTTAGCTATACTTTTAATTTAACAGCAATTTGACGCTTTAAAGTTTTTGCTAATTGCATTTCAAGCCATATGTTTTGCTTTCTGCATTTACGTAATGCCGTAATTAAAATTTTCCGACTGAATAACTGCACTTAGAACATTTATAAAATTTGCTTTTGTTTTTTGAGTAGAAATCATATATCGAATTCTGCAAATCGAAATATCTTCGAAAAGGAAATCATTGTAGTCAAGCCTATGTTTCTAACGTAGTTAAACCGTATTATAAAATCTGAAAGAAAAAGAAACTCTGCAGATATATAATCTTGACATGTTAAATACACAATACACGCTTTAGTAAATTTATAAATGCACGATTAAAGAAAAGCATTTAGTGAATAATGATTTAAGACCTTGTACAATAATTATCAATAAATTAGTTCTGCACTGTTATTTCATTATAAGAAGAATTAATGAATAATGAGTTTAACGAGTTTTTTTAACATATCATAAAATATTTTTTTAATTATGCAAAAGAAGAATATTCCATTAGGCTTAAACTCATTTTTGAGGAAATTACTCAATTTGTTAGACTTTCTCTGTGATGTAACAACTAGAAATGGCATTTATGCTAACTAGATCAAATATTTCTATTATTTACACTGAGGAGGTGTTCAGGTTAGAGGTTAGAAGAACATAAATAATTCAATTACTGCTGAATCTTATATAAAATCAAACCAATTGAATAAGTTGAAAGAAGTATCATGTTTTTTCTGCTTGTGATTTTGACGTCATGGCATGAATCAGCTGTAAAATGGTTGTAAATTTATGGAAATCATATTATAGCAAATTTGAAACATATTCAGACGCTTCCTCGTTAATATGGAATTATTAAAGGATTATAATCAAAATATAGAGCTTAAATTAATATGCTTCAACGCATTAAGAACAATGTAGCAAAACTAGACATCAATTATAAAAATAATATGATTGTAGATAAAAAATATGAGTACTGTAAAGAGTTTTTTAAAGTGGCAATGTATTCTACGTATTTATTTATTTGTTATCTTATTTTCAAAAGATCATTTCAGACGTTTATAATCTACTGATGAAACTCTTAATCTGTTCGAATTTATTATAAGAAGTGTTATTACTGGTGATAGTTAAATGTCCATGACTTATTTATAATATACTATTTTTTTATTAATTCAGTTGAATTTTATATTTCTTAATAAGTAACGTGTGTCGGTTATTAAATTTTCCTCATTGTCATGCTATTTTTAATGTGGAAAGTATGTGTACTGATTTGCTGACTATGTAGCTATATATAGCAGCGTGTGTATGCTTGTATGGGGGCTGCCACTTGCTGGGTATATGTATTTGTCGCGCAGAAAACTGTAAGGTATGAGTATGTGAATTAGCTTGTACGTATTCATGCAAAGAACAAATATTAGAAGGTGAATGCGAGAATGAAATGTTGAATGTTTCGTTGTGAAGATATATGCGTATATGGTGAGTTGGGTGTGAATGAACTGGGGGTGAATAATCTGGGAATGTATAAACTATTTTCCTCGGATTTCTTTTCAGCTTCTGATTTAGTTAAAAGTATACCTAGCACAAAAAAACACGAGACAATAGAGTACCTCCCATTCTACTGGGGCAATTGACGAAATTTAGTTTACATTTTTCATATCTCGAAAGCGTGAGTTAAGATATATATTAGATTTATATATAGCATTGTTCTAACATAGGTATTTTGACACAAAATCGAACTTTTTCTGAAATGACATAACGATTTTTTCCACATTTCGAATCTACGATTAAAATAATGCCCAAACATTAAATTTTGTAAAATTTGGTGCGAAATTTAAAAACCAGAAATTTAACCCAGGAATTTAAAAATTTCTCTTGGCGCACTATGCGCACGTTTTTTCATTTTGCGCCGAGAATAATTCACTTAGCGAAATTTATAATACTTATATATTATATATATTTATTATTTATATTATTTATATTTATATTACTTATATTATACTAATTTATATTACTTATTCACTTAGCGAAATTTATAGTATAAAAAGAATGCCTCAAAACGTTTTCGTTTTTTCTTTGTCTGTATTGTCTTATCTTTATCTGCTTTCAGATACATTGTGTAAAAATATTTGGTAATTGTAAAATTATTATAATACGTTAAAGAAATATCAAAACTGCTAAAATTTTTGGCGACCCCCTGCCGCAAGTCTCGCGACCCCCATGGGGATCACGACCCACCGGTTAAGAAACTCTGATTTATAGTAACTTATTTTCTTTTCTGTTTTTTATTGGGCACAAAAAGAAAAAAAATGTTCATTCTTTCAAACAATTTTAGAAACGTGCATAAAGCATATTTGGCATTGTGATCTCTTATAACAATTACGCCAAATTACAAAACACTGCACTACATAAATTCACATATATCTTGACTAATTTTGATTGAAAACTCTAATCTTCTGCATGCAGGCGTAGAAATACAGCTGCTTTAAGGTGATAATAAAAATTTTAAAGGTTAGAATTCAAAAATGTTTTCGAAAAATGTGTAAACATTATTAAAATATACAAATTTAAAAAATAAATCATAAAATATCTGAAAATTTTATTTGTATTTGACCTAAATTTAGAACTGCAAAAAAAGGAACCAAGAAAGTTAAAAAGATATTAATTAATGTACACCAAATTCGATTAACACTGAAAAGCTAAAGATTTGAGAGCTAAGTTTCTTAAAAACTACTGATGCGATTTTTACGAAACTTAGCACTTTATCATAATTTGAGTCGTAGAATCGAAATATAGAAATAAATTGGTATGTCATTTCAAAAAATGTCCGATTTCGTGACAGAATACCTATGTTATGGCAACGCTATAGATAAATCTAATTTATATCCTAAGTCGCGCTTTCGAGGCTGGAACGCAAGATAAATTTCGTCAATCGCCTCAGTAGAACGGGAGCTATAGAACTGTTTTTTTTAGGGGGGCAAGGTGTAATTCAAAGGCTGTACAGAAGAGCAGACTACAATATGGAATAATATGAGTTTATTTTTTAGAATTCCCATCTAGTGAAAGAACCATAACAGCTAAAATTATACTGAATTTCGGTTTTTTTTTTTTTTTCGAAAGTCATATGACACAAGAAGCATATTTCGTTTTCAAACTTTTTCATTTAAAAAATGAGAGTTGAGTTTTTATCTGTACTGGTTATATTGTGTAAAATACAAATATATGCGAATTTTTTCAGAAAAATTCTCCTTACGTTTTAATCTGGAATTATTCCATAAATTCCGCGTAACTTAAAGAACGCAATTCAGCGGAATAAAATATATTTACATTTTCTTGAAACAGATTATTACGATTGGCTTAAATCCTATGTTATGTTAAATTATTGCGAAACGTGGATATTTCCTAATTAGTTCTGCAAAAGGGCATAGAACACTACTGTATTTTGTATTGTTAAACAAATTATGAAATCGACACTAAGCATTCATTAAATTAGGATTTTTTACCTGCTGAATTATAGGGCCTAAAAACATTTAACAGAAAAAATGAAAATATTATTTGCGTTGGCTGTTCGTCATGGGAAGATGGTATTGATTTAATGGCGAGAATTCTGTGTAAATCAACTTCATGAAAAAAGAAATAACTATGTCCTTTAAGACTTTCGTTGACATAATAATGCACAGTAAACTGTAAGTTGTGACCTTCAAAACCCCATGCAGTGTCTATACAAGCAAAAATGAATATTCAAAACATTTTATAAGGCCATCAGAACTGCAAAACTGTCTCATTCCGATGTCCCCCCACACACACAAAAATATGTATCTTATGTATTGACTTATTGGTCATTTTTAAAGCTTTGACACTGGAAGAATTCTTCGGTAAATTCTCGAAGGTAAATTCGCCATAAACAAAGGATATTAACTATTCCAAATGGTATTTTAATATTTATTTATTGTTAAAATGGTTCTAGCTTTCTGCTGCAAAAAAGTTATACTTCAGAACTTAATTTTTTCTGTCTAGTCTTCTGTTAAAATTTATGTCGTTTGTTAAAAGTTACTGTATTTTAACTGAAATGTAGCTAATTGTTTATTCAAATTTGATTGAAAAATAGCATTTCAAATTTTTCACAGCATAATTGCGTCTTATAGCACTTTTATAATTTCCATGCTATAGAATTCAAGTATAACTTTTTTATACAACACATATTCAAAATCTGCATGTCTTCTATGCCTTTTAAATTAATATTATTAGATATCTAATGACTTACGAAAGAAAAGCAAAAAAATGGCTATGTTTTGAGCCTGGCAGAAGATCCATACTTTGGATCAAACGAATAATTCTACTGTATATCTGGATAATCACTGGACGTATATAACATAGATGCCCATGTATTCTGTACCTGATACCCACTGGATATCCAAAAGATGTCCAGATATCCTTGTATATTTTATGGCTACCTATCAGACTTTATGTAGATTCTTTTGGATATTCTGTAGGTATTCACAGTACCTAGAAATGATATGAAACTGACGTCCATTTGATATCATTTGAATACGATATGGCTTCCAGGAGAGATATCAATTCATTATTAAAAAACTTAAATTCATGCAAACTCATAAATAATCTGCAGGCTAATTAAAATCTTAATAGTTGGTTACCAAAAATTTTTGTTAAAATATATAATCTGGTATAAATACTTTATATGTGAAAGTTGCAAAACTAGAGAATTGTCTAAAAACTCTAGAAGTGGTTACAAAAATTTAATAATTATTCTACATAATTGAAATGATCTTTGAAATATACATAGCTTTTCTCTTACTATACCTATGTTTTTTTAGTGTATTAATCTTTACTTATAAAGGCATTTTGATGTTACGCTTTTTAAGACGTTGTGAAATATATTGTACCTTCAGGCTTACTTTCGGTCAATGCTATTCTATCATATCATACAGCATTAAGTGGCCTTGAAGTTGTGCATCGGTACACAATTTTGTTTCATGAAATGTGTATTTTTTGCAACTCGAAATGTTATGGAAATATTTGGAAAGTGTGAAAAAGTCAATTTATTAATGAAAAGTATGTAGAAAGGAAACTGAGCGAGCAAATTTTTCATTTATTTTAATAGTTATTGAGATGAAAATAAATTCAGTATCGTCTGGTACGTGAGATATAAGAAGCAATATAAAAATTGTACAAATAATTGCATCGAATAGGAATAATTTCAGAACGTTTCATAATTTATTTTGCTATTGCTATTAAGATACAAATATTGGATTCACTGCAGATTTCTAAAACACAGTGTAATAAAGCTTCAAGTAAAATGTTTCACGAGACTATTTACGATAACCATTATACAAATATTATCTAAGATAATCTATTCATAATTTCCTAACACAAATATCTCCGAGCATATTGTGAAGGATCTTCTACTGTTGGATGCACATATTATCATTTTATCCTCAATTATTTGCTCAAAATATCACATAACAAAATGAGGGTGACCAGATATTTCAGACGCTAATCCAGAATAAAGCATTTTTCATTTAAAAAAAATTATGCATAGTGTGACTTTTTTTTAATCAAACTTTATATTAGTGCATATAAGTAAATTTCACAGTAGCACATAATAAGTTTTTTTGAAGCAATCATGTTGCATTGAAATTAGATCCAGAAAGCCATTGCTTTCTGATTCCCCTACCGCCCTATATTATTATTTTAATAAATCGTGGTTCAATCAACTAATTTCAACATGATAAAAAACGAAATTTATTCTCTTCAATCATTGTTTTCACGATTGAAAAAAATGAGTTCCGTTTTCATGACGAAAATGGAACCGTGTTCTCAGGAGTTAAAAACAATGTTATAGAATATGCATCATGATTTTGAAGCTGTCTAAAATTTGGGGCCTTAGACTTCGGTTTTATAAACCTGTAGGCCACTATACCTAGTAATATTGCATTTTATGATTGTCATACCGACATGAAGTCTGCCACCCGTCCCCTAAGTGCCGGTATGGCCAGGTTATTTCAGGAAAAGTATTTAGTTTTGATAATTTAAAAAATAAGGACACCGTAAAAACTCTGATGAAACTTAAAGGGGGGATACGAGTGTGTAGATGTGAAATTCTCCTCCTCCCCCAGAATTCCATGTTGTGATCTAAGTGGTCACCATGTGTCACATGAATGAATAAGTAACACAGCCATGTCTTCAATGAAGGGGATTTATGGTTATGAGCAAAGTGAAATTCATTACTAAAAAATAGCTTGCTTTTCGATCAAGCTGAACAAGATTGTTTCTTCGGGAGAATCTATCTATTACTGCCAAAAAAAAAAAAGGTCACTTTATGCAAAGGTTTTCGTATTTGAAAAATAAACTCAGCATATTTGCTTCGTCTTCCAACAAATACTAAAAAATGCAACATTAAAAAGCGGGTCGTGAACTTCAGGTTATACATTTCACAGTTTGGAAATATCGTGAAAATGCCGCAAGTTTATTGAAATTGCTCTTTAAAAAACGGTGGCCATTTTGTTTTTTGGATCACAGGGGATATAGTGATCGTCAGCATCAGTGCATGGAAAAAAATGTGCACAAATATTCCATACCTGAATGCTTATATCCATTGGAATTCCACAGCAGTATGCTATGGTATTCATATGGTATTGAAAATTGTGTATTTCGTTTACAATAACCTCGTACAGTAGTAGAACATACACGTTTCCTTATTGAATTTTTTCATAGCAAGCACAAACATAGTTCCTTCATTGATTTTGCAACTTTCAAAGAAGCATGATTTCCTCGGTAAAAGACAGAAAAAAATCTCGGTTCCTTTCGAGTCAATTTCTAAACCATCGCTCATAATCCAAATGTTATAAGCATTCTTTAGAATGCATTAATAGTACAAATAATTCAGGACTAAATAACTTTCCTCCTTCACCCATTGAATATTCTCTTGATATAAAAATCAGTTTTTCATCCACTTCTTTCTATCTTGCAGTGTTTTTCAATGATCTATGTGTGGGATAACGTCTTTCACGACCGACAGATGGCGCTGCATGCTGTCTGGGAGAAACATTTGTAAAAAGGAAACTCTAACGAGCCGGCCATAACAACAACAAAATAGATGTAGTCGAATTTTATTTAATTTTAGTATAAAATACCTTCAAATTATAATAACCCAAAAGCACTTCCTTTCTCCAACACAAAATTACTTTCGTCTGATTCCATAAACATTTAATGAAGTAAGCATTTCTTGGATAAAACAAAAGAAATCCAAACTGTTTCTTTTAAGAACTCCGTTTATCACTTTTAAGAACAGAACTAAAAGTATTTTCAAAGCAAACTCATTCTAAAGAGATAACAACAATGTTGCCATTCAAGAGCAACTTAACTCAAGATATAAAAAGATAATAAATAGGTAGCGCTTTTAAATCGCATTAATAATGCAACGTCATTATAAAAATAATTCGAGATTGCTCCACAAAATCCGAAATATCTAGTCACCCTAATGTAACGCGTAGTATATTCTCATTTGATGAAAATGAAAGGATTCTGAGTATCGGTTTAAGAGGGCTGTCTAAAAAGTTCCCGAAATAACAAAGAAAAAAAATATTTTTTCTCAAAAATTACCTTTATTTTTCGACATAGTCTATACATTTCTTCTAGCGATGCTCCAATCCTTTTAACTAGCCCAAATAATATATAGGAGCTTTCTCTACAAAGAAGTTATTAACAAAGGTCATAACCTCTTCATTTGACGAAAATCTTTATCCTCCAAGTGCTTCTTTTAGCTTAGCAAAAAAAGTCACTTGATGCCAGGACTGATGAACAGGGCGAGTAGTCAAGCAGTTCAGCCCGTAATTCATGGATGTTCGCCATTGCAACCGCTGAGGTTTAAGGTGGAGCATTGTCTTGGTGAAACATTTTTTTTTTCTTTTGCAAGTGCGGCCGTTTTTCCATGATTTCTGCCTTCAGCTTGTCAAGTAACGTTGCATAGTATACTCCGGTAATGGCTTTCCTTTTCAAGATAATCTATTAAGACAGTTCCGTAACTGTCCTAGAAAACTGTCGTCATCACTTTCCCAGCAGAAGGAACAGATTTTGCCTTTTTTTGGAGCCGATTCTCCCTTTCCAGTCCACTGATTTGACTGTGCTTTTGTTTCTGGACTGTAATGATAAATCCAAGTTTCATTTACAGTGTAATAGTCGAAAAAACTCCGATTTATTGCGCCAACAGAACGTTTCAAACGTTCGTTCGGACACGTTTTTGGTCCAAAGCGAGCAAATGCGGCACCCAACGTGCAGCCAGCTTGCGCATATCTATCTTGGTTCAATATGTGGTAAACACGTTCTTTGGAAGTGCTCGTAGCCTCTGTTATCTCTCTAACCTTGATTTGACGGTCTTCGACCATCATTTGGTGGATTTTAGCAATGTTTTCTTCAGTGGTTGCAGTTTCTGGCCGTCCTGAACGTTCATCGTTACCCAAGCTGGTACGACCACATTTAAATCGAGCTGTCACAGTACTTAATGATACTGCAGCGTCCCCACACACTGTGTCCAAGTCCTCTTTAATCTGAGAAGCGTATTACTTTTCAAAAACAAGTATCTAGTGAAAGCACGATACTCGATTTTTTTCCATTTTTGCAAAAGCGGTCACATTAACTCTCAAAAGTATTTGGCAAACGAAAAATTCGAGTTCAAAATAGCTGAAATTTTGATTGGCAGTTATCAAATGATGCCCAAACGGTTGATTTGAACTGCCATCTATGAGTACATATCGGCGTCGGAAACTTTTCAGACAGGCCTCGTATTATGTGCTCCTTAAAAGATGATGTCTATAATTATTGATTATAGTAACATACTCAATGTTGTTGTTACAGCAATGTTTCTTATTTTAAAATTATATGCAAAAATTTTTAAAAATTCATTTTCTAATTTTGAATAATGTAAGATATGAATACGAGTACTCTAAGTATGCACATATCACAAGAAGTAAAACTTATAAAAAATGTTTGCTAATATATTCAATGCTATAAATTTCTATAACATTACAGTACTATATTTAACTGAAACTAGAAGTAAAAATAAATTATTTAATGTTAATTTTAGTTTTAGATTTAATTTCACGAATTAGAGCTTTTGATAAGTGATAGTTTGAAATAAATAAGATATAAAGCATTAATTTTTTTATATCAAGTCATAATGTACAAATTAAAAAGCTGAAGAGTTTTTGACTATTAAGAACAAACATAAGTCCCATTATTGATGCAAGCTCAATCCTTAGATGAGAGTTAAACATTTCTGAAGAGTTATAATCCTCTAATAATTAGTAAGCTTTCATTATAAACAGACCAAATGAGACTCTGTGGGCCTGTGTTTCTTGTTTGTCTACTCAAAATCTACTTGCATAATTTTGTTGGTGAATAACATCTGCAAAACTGCTGGTTTATATTCAAATATTATCATTGCATTTATAATTTGTTATTTAAATATTTTGTAGTACCAATTATATAATCATAACTAGGCATCATTATTGACATAACCAACAATTTATTAATAAATAGTTCAGAATTGGATTTGAGGAAAATTATTTTCAAAAAAATAAATAATGTTTGTCCATGATGCGAATGCAGTGTATGGATACTGCAGAAATAATTTCCTGAAATCTTTTTTCCTCTAGCATATCAAATTCTTAGAATGGCTAGAAATTCATTTACGCATAATTTTTCACTGTTGGCTTTGCCAGTGCTGACTGGTTTTTGAGCGTCAACGTATTCTATTCTGAATATTAAATGCATGACATATCTTAAGATTAACGATCTTCAAATTTTTCTTTATTCCTTATGCGGTGATAAACAAGTGCTGAAATGACTGTAGAATTAGTGAAAATTGAGTTCTTTTTCTATACTCTGTAAATTTCGTAACTGTAAGTAAGTAATTATACTATAAGTAGTTTAGGCGTCGCCTTAATTATCAGAATTTTACTTTCTGTCATTTTCACTATTTAGAACGACTTATCGAGTAAACTTGAATTGACCTATCATAAATTTTTCACTCAACATTATTGAAAATTGTACGCTGTATATCATATGCATGAGCTGTCATAACATAAAAGCATTTCATTTTTCTAAGAATTATATTTGTGGAAATTAACGAAGAATTTTTTATTGTATTTGTTCATTGTATGTTCATGAATTTTTCATTGTATGTTCATAAACCTTGCGGGTACTTGCGTGTTATTTCGTCCACCGTGAATTCGGCTACCATCGAACCATGAAAATTGGTTAAGAGTTCACCAAAGTTACACCAATCGTTCCTGCAGAATTTTGAGCCACTTTTCTATCTGCTACTCACGCTAAAGTATCCATGAAGCTCTTCTGTCAATTACAAAATTTGCTACCAGATGGCGTCACGAGCAGGTGCTCAAATGTACTTCTCTGCGAGATAACTGCAGGCAGTGCCAAAGACGTGCCACTTGTTTGGATTTTATTCTTCATTATTTATAAAGCCACAAAGACTAATTGAAACCTGGTAAAGGCCATCATAGGCCGCATGCCTTTTATACGAACGATGATTTGTGATCTAACTGCAGGCTTAGTTTCTGCGGCTTCGTAAAAATGCACTTGTTGATTACTGCTATTCTTGTACGCTCTCCGAATTTACAGGAAGCTTTGTGTAGAAAGCTATGTGAACAGACTTCCAGCAGAGGACTGTTCCAATTTACTGCTGTTTTGTCTACAGCTGTTCTTTTCCCATTCAACACATATTAATTTTTTCGACCAGCTGTAAATGAACCACAATATAATTCTACATCCCTCCAATAGAATTTTTTAAGGGCAAGTTAAAAAAAAAATCAGCAATAGCAGTTAATTTATACCTTTGTTCATGAATATAAAAGGTGGTTATCGAGAATCAGTTGAAGTTACATCTAACGAATGCGCAGATGTTATGCGCATATGTCTCACGCTTTTCCACAATTGGCGTTAAATAGCGCTGCTCGGCGACACTTTCACGATCGATGGAATGGCACCAAGTACCAAACTGTGTGACAATAGATTTCATTACTGAAACTTAAGCTTTGTTGTGAAGTGACTGAAAAAGCAAGTGTTTATTTACATGTTGAAAAAAAAGTTTGCCTTTATTTTATGACCATACCTGTTCAAGTAATTGTATTTAGTATTTCAGAGTAAATCAATTAATTGCAGATAATGTAAACTTCTATTTTTGCTTCTAAATAAAATCAACATTTTATTAT